>CANXYC010182238.1:0-10761 GCA_948193065.1 Aleurites moluccanus
CAATTAAACATCTAAACAACCAGTTATACAAGAACCAAATAAATTTCCCATTTTCCCCAAATTAGGGCATTCGGCTAAAGGGGGGTTTTCCTCCTTTGTGTTTGTTCTTCAATTTAAATATTCAATTTGTCAATTCACCATATCAATTGAAGATTCAAATATTCAATTGCAGAAATTTATAAGAAATTTCACACCTGAACCCTATCCCCCATTTCGGTTACAAGGTCCCTTCCAAAATTGAAGTACAACATCAATTTGAACATTCAATTAACATCAATTAAATCCATTTAACATCATTTATACAATCAATTGCACCATCAAAGCACAAAAATCATTTTCCCCCAATTTTTTCCCATTTTCTATCCACTAAATGTTAAATCCCTCAATTCAATCATTAAACTCAACATTTAAATGTAGATAAATCATTAACCAACCAGAAATTTAAACTTACCTTCAAATTCTTAGAAGTGGTCGAACCCTAGTCCTCCAATATCTCAACCAAAATGAAATTTTGAGCTATGCTTGAAGAAAAGGAAGATATTAATGATAATCTTCACTCAAACTTAAAAATTCTACTCCAAAAACCTTGATTCTCTTCAATGGCCGAACAAAGAGGAAATTTTTCTCTTCTTGTCTATGTTGGTCACGGTTTCAAAGGAGGAAGGAGCAACATGCAGATTTGTTTTGAATAAAATAAGAGTTAGTGGACTTTTTCCATATAATCACCTACATTTAATCTCACAAAGTGCACTTTGCAACCTATACATGCATCGCTTGGATTAAAATGCAACAATACTTTGTTCCATTGAATCATGATGAGTGAAAATGCTATTCACTCCCTCCTCTTACACTTTTGCTTTAATTGGGTCCGTATAAAATATCAATTAAATCCCTAATTTTTATTTCCTTATGCAATTAAGTCCTATCATTTTTGGTAACCTAATTTGGCTATTTTATTTTTATTTATTTATTTTATTATCATTATTTATTTACACAAACAAGAAATAAAAAATCAAATACACATGTAAGCACATCAAAATAATTTCTAATGAATTAACAGAAATTCCCGAAGGTCTTTAACTATACTAGGCTCGGTTATGACTTGGTGTTACAGAAACAAAGTTGTGGGACCCATCCTTTGTAGAAACCAGCCAAGGTAGCCGGCCAAGGAAGAGGGAAAATGAAAATTGTTGATAGAAAATGATTAATGGACTTATTAATTAATTGGAAAGGTGACAAATCACCAAATCTAGAAATTTCTATTTGTCTTATCTTCATTTCTTTTTGGAGTTGGTTTTAGTGTACAAAAGAAAAGTGTTGGCTGCCATTTTTGGGAGAGTGGCCGAACCATATAAGGGGAGAAAAAACCAAAGAAAAATGTCTTCCAACCTTTCCAATAAATCAACTAAAATTTGATAGGAAGAGATGAGAGAAAGAAGAGGAAGAAAAGGAGATTGATGGAGATTTTGTAAGCTGTTTTGGTGGAACAAAAAGGAGAAGGAATTTCATGGTTCAATTTTAAGGTAAAGCCTCCTAAACTTAGTTATTTGATTGTATTTAAGAGTTATAAGGTTTGATTTGGCAAATAATTGAGGTAATTAAGCTAAAAATATAAAGAATGAGTTAGGGTTTATACAGTTTCTGGAACCTATTTGATGGCAGTAAATTATGGCTATTATTCTAAAATTTTACTGACTGAATTTGAAGATAGTCAAAACATGAAAGTTGTAGATAAACATGTTAATTACATTTATCCAAAATTAATTTATAGAATTATAAGTGAGGAAAGAGTTATTGAGTAAAAACTATGACTGGCCTGGAATTAGATTTTCTAAAAAATGCTACTATGTTTTTATTGTACAGACTGATAGAGACAACATTAGAAGAAATGTTCAACATGAAAAGTGTTCCTTTATGTCTTATATATAATCTTGTAAAAGTTTTTTGCAATTAGAATTGTGTTTTATGAGATATTAGGTCATAAGTATAGACTGTCTAGAATGACTGTTTAACAGAAAGTAGGTTATAGATTTGTATTAATATGAGGGCCTTAAATTCTGAATTAGAGAAAGTGTTAAACATGAAAGATTTTCATATATATATTGTATAAATTTTTGTGAAATGGTTTTGTAATTAGATGAGTACGGAATTAATTATAGGCATAGAAACAGGGCATGTCTGGATAGAGATTTCAAGGCAATAATTTAATTTTGAAAATTCACTAATAATTGTACAGTGATCCTAAAACTCTGAAATTTGGATATGTTATAATTTTATGTGTCTATTTTTAATATAAAAATAAATTACATTAATTTGTTAAGTATTGATTGAGTTATTAGTAAAATAACAGTACCTGTCAGAATAAGATTTGTAGGCAGAATGCAGGAAGCAGGGTTAGCAGTAGGGTTAAGTTCAAACTGACACCATATTATATTTAGAACATTAACATAGCTGAATTTTGTATATGTTATACCCTAATATGTCTAGTTTAAGTAGGAAAAATAATCGATGCAATTAGATAAATGTAGACTGAGTTAGAGATAGAAATGTTCGAACTGCCAGAATGAGATTAATAAGTAAGAGTTGTTAGGCTAAAACCCTAAGTAAAAGAATAAATGGAAATTTATTAAATTAAATTGAAGATTTATGTATAATATATAGATGAATACTGATTGTTAATGTTTAAATTAATGTATAGCTTCGAATACTGAAATGGATATAAGTGGAAGATCAAAGAAGAGAAGTGAATAATGGATATGTAAAGATATTAGCGAGGTGAGTAATGTATACATCATTATGCATACTCATGTTTTGATTTGTTGACCCAATGAGTATGTTTCCTTCTTGATTAAATGCCACTTTGTTATTGATGATCATTCTTTGATCTTTCTAAAGATTGAAATTTATCCGTATTTATTGATTGCTATTGATATTGAAATGCCTTTTGTGTACTGATTGACAAATAAACTAATATGAATCGATCGAAAGTCATTGTACCATAATTTTCCTAATGATTACTGTCTATTGATATTGATTTCGCTTGACCATTTTACATGTGAATTTGACAGAACTACCGCTCCGACAGGGTAGTGGGAATATACTGTTGGCGATGTGCACATTGTACTACTGATGTCATAGCTGGGAAGGGTTATGGTCCTAGCCATAGGGGTCTGATCAGCTTTATGCTTACTGATACTAATCAATACTGATACTACTGGATACTATATGTTTGTATATAGTCCATACTGATACTACTGGAGACTATATGTTTACATATAGTCCATCCCTTTATCTGTCTTCTCTACATGATACAAGTATTGTTTACTTGATCATTGATTCCAAACTCATATCTTATTGCTCACCATTGATATCATTTATTATCATATGCTTATATCTCATATATAATGATGTATGCATACTCACTGAGTATTTTTATACTCACCCTATTGTGGTTAATAATTTTATAGGAAAGAAGTATTAGGAGCAAAATCCCAAGTCAGTTTCCTTCTTCCATACTTGGGACATCCAGAGACTCCAGTGTAAATTTCTTTTATGGAATCAGTCAGTTCATACTTTAGAGCTCTATGAGGTATATTTTGGGAAGAAGATAGTTTGTATATGTATATATATATATTAACAGTTACTAAAACTGAAATGATAACTGATGCTAAAAAAAATGAAAGAATATGGTATGATATATGATAGTGACTAAAATACTGATAAAGAAAACGCATGCTTATAGACTATGTCATGTTATGAATGGAATAAACATATAGAAGTGTTTTATATGTTTGTGAAACTATGAAGTTGAGGGTATAAGGATGATAAATTATTGGGAGTGTAAAAAAATAAATTTTAGTGCAGGCTGTGAATTTTTGAGAGATCCGGTTTGGGTCTGGAATAATATTAAAATTACAAAGGAAACTCTGACAAATTTGTTGTAAAATTTATAAGAAATATATGGAATTTAATTATTGATTAATGAATTAATATTAATTAAATGATTGATAAATGGATTGTTCATGGGTTATATGGGTTTCCGGTGACCTTAAGTCTACCCGTGCCCTAGGACCATCGCGGTCCAAAAGTGGGTCGTGACAAAACATGATTAATTGATTTATTAATTAATTGGAAAGGTGACAAATCACCAAAAATCTAGAAATTTCTACTTCTATCTTCATTTCTTTTAAGTTAGTTTTTGGTGTATGGAAAAAGAGGATAAGAATAGCTATTAACAAAGGTGTTGGCCGAACCAAATGTAAGGAAAACAATCAAAAATTTTCTCTTAACCTTTCCATAGACATCAACCAAAAATATATAGGAAATTGAAGAAGGAATAAGTTTTATGAAGAAAATATGATAGAAAAATTGTGTTCAAGCTTTTGGTGGAGCAAAAGGAAGTGGGATTCAAGTATTTTGATGTGAGATAATGATTCTAAACTTATTATTTTTAATTTTATTTAAGAGTTCTAAGGTTTCATTTGGCAAATAATTGAGGTAATTAAGTTAAAAATGCAAAGAATGAGTTAGGGTTTATATAGTTTCTGAAATCTGTTTTAAGGCAGTAACTTATGGCTAATATTATAAAATTTTAATGACTGAATTTGAAGATAGTTAAAACATGAAAGTTGTAGATAAATATGTTAATTAGATATATATGAAATTAATTTAGAAAATTCAAAGTGAGGAAAGAGTTATTGGGTAAAAACTGTGACTGACTTAGAATTAAGTTTTCTCAAAAATACTACTGTATTTTTATTGTGTAGACCATTAGAGACAGAATTATAAGAAATTTTTAACAATAAAAGTGTTTATTATATCTTATATATAATCCTATAAAAGAGTTTTTCAATTGGATTTGTGGTTTATGAGATATTAGGTCATAAGTGTAAACTGCCCGGAATGACTGTTTAACAGAACATAGGTTACAAAATTGTATTAATATGAGGACTTTAAATTCTGAATTAGAGAAAGTGTTAAACATGAAATATGTTCATTATATGTTATATAAATGACTGTGAAATGGGTTTGTAATTGGATGAGTACAGAATTAATTATAGGCATAGAAACAGGGCATGTCTGGATAGAGATTTCAATGCAGTAATTTAACTTTGGAAATTCACTAATAATTATACAGTAATCCAAATATTCTAAAATTTTGATATGTTATAATTTCATGTCTCTATTTTCAATATGAAAAGGAATTACATTAATTGGTTAAGTATTTATTGATTTATTAGCAAAAGAACAGTATCTGTTAGAATAAGATTTTAGGCAGAATGCATGCAGTAGGGCTGGTTGTAAGCCTAAGTTTAAATTAACACCATAAATTATATAGTAATGAGTTTAATGTAAAATTTGGATATGTTATAACCATATATATTAAGTTTAATTAGGAATAATAATTGAAGCAATTGGATAGTTGTAGAGAGAGATATGAGTAATGGAACGCAGGCTGCCAGTGAGAATTTTGCATAGAAAAACCCTAGTGACTTGAAAATTTGAGAAATTTTCTTTAATATAAGTATAAGTAATGTAAGTTTATGTTCAATAGTATCTAAATGAAAATTAATTGGATATGTAGAGTCAAAAATTAATAAGAGACGTGATGGGCACCATAAGAGATAAGGCAAAGAATCAAGGATAAAGGAAAAGGAAAATGTACAAGTTATAAGTTAAGGTGAGTAATGTATACATCATTATGCATATCCATGTTTTGATTTGTTGGCCCAATGAGTATGTTTCCTTCTTGATTAAATGACACTTTGTTATTGTTGATCATTCTTTTATCTTCCAAAAGATTGAAATTTATCCATATCCATGGATTGTTATAGATATTGAAATGCCTATTGTACATGATTGACTATGTACCCAAATTGCTCCTAAAAGTATGCACACCAAATGTTTAGCCACATTTTATGATATTTATTGTAATTACTACCTTTGTATCAAGAAAAGAAACCAATACATGATTAATGAAATGTATTGACACTGATTGACAAGTAAACCCATGTGCATCGATCGAAAGCCATTATACCGTAATATACTTGCTATTGTTATTGATTTCCCTTGACCCATTTTACATGTGGATTTGACAGAGCTGCCTCTCTGACGGGGTAGTAGGTACATACCATCGGCAATGTGCACATTGACTATATGTGATACCCTAGCTAGGAAGGGTTAATTGTCCTAGCCATAGGGTTTGATCAGCCTTATGTACATGATATGAGATTGACTGTGTGATTACACATAGTCTACAAGTGTTCAGGCCCTTTATCTGTCTTATCTACATGATACGAGTATTGTTTACCTGTTTATTGATTCCAAGCTTATATCTTATTGCTTACCATTGATGGCCAATCTTTTATCAATTATTGTTTATCATCGATCTTATTGTTACCTATTCCAAACTTTCAAAGACATTTGGTGTGCAAATTAATCAACCTTTGACAAGAAAATTTGTAATGCTAATAACCATTCATTGTATTTATTGATACTTGACTACCATTGGTATCTTTTATTATCATATGTTTATATCTCATATTTAATGATATATACATGCTCACGGAGTATTTTATACTCATCAAATAGTGGTTTATAATTTTTACAGGGATGAGATAGAGGAAGCTGATTCCAAGTCAATTTCTTTTCCGACTTGGGATGTCAAATACATCAAGGTAAAATATTATTCTCTAAAGGTCATAAGTGTCAACTCATAGAGCTCCATGGTACAGTGTATAATTAGATGATTGAGTACTATAATGATGTATGAATATTAAAATAACTAACAATTTAGTGGCATTCAAAATGTAATGTGTAATGCATAATGATTGATAATGTCAATGATAATAAAGTGATAAAGGCAATGATACTAAATATGATAAAATGAAATTCACATGTTTTAAAAGAGATTTAGAAGTGCTATGTATGTTCGTGAAATTGTGAAGTTGAGGGTACAAGGATGGCAAATTATTAGGAGTGTAAAAATAATTTTAGTGCAGACTGTGTAGTTTTTGAAAGACCCGATTTTAGGTCTGGAATAGCAGTAAAATTACAAAGGAAACTCTGGCAAAATTTCTGTAAAATTTATAAGTAATAAATGGGATTTAAGTATTGGTGGATAAATTAATATTGATTGAATGATTGATAAATGGATTGTTCATGGGTTCTACGGGCTTCTGGTGACCTTAGGTCTACCCGTGCCCTAGGACCATCGCGGCCCAAAAGTAGGTCATGACAGTAAGTCACATCTGGCAAATTTCTCTTTGGTCCTTAAACTTTTCTTAAATTGTGCTTTTTGCCACATTCCTTTCTGTAATTTATTCTGACAATTTCGTCAGGATTTGGATTTCAAAGTGAATATTCAAACATCTTATTTTTATTTACACTTTATAATAAAAAATAGTTTCATAGCCGTTCTGAAACTCAGACTGTCCAAATTCCACTATAGCAGTAAAGTTTCATTTATTTACGGTTTTGTCATTGCTTACTTTATCAGTATTCCTAAACATTTTTCACCTCTTTCTTTTTACTGTATTTACACATGCATACACATAATCATTTACCCTCTAGTCAAAATCAAAAATTTATCTGTCGATCGGACTGCTATTTTTGCAACAGCGATATCGACACCGACAATTTCAGAAAAAGTTTTTCGTTTTTGCTCTAACTGAGTTTCTAAAATTATCTATAGTCATTTCGATAATTTCAAACCACATACTGAGAACTTTAATCATATAAACATGATAGACTTTTATAGGGTATTACAATTGAATAGTTATATAATCAGTTATTAGTCTGGGAACATCAAAATGACTAAAGATAATTTTTGAAACACAGTTAAAATGCATTTGAGATACTGTCCCGGAAAACATTGGTGTTAATTATACTGCCGGAAAAATAGCAATCTGGTCGAGAGATGAATTTCTGAATCAGACTAGGGGGTAAAGAATCACATAAATATATGTAAAATTATGGTGAAAATAAAGAGGTAAAAAATGTTTAGGAACACTAAAAAAAGTAAATAAAGAGGTAAAAAATGTTTAGGAACACTGAAAAAAGTAAGTAATGGCAAAATCGTAAATAAGTGAAACTTTAGGGGTATAGTGGAAAACCGACTGTATGAGTTTCAGAATAGCTCTAAAACTATTTTTATAATAAAGTATAGATAAAAATAAGCTATTTGAATGCCCACTTTGAAATCCAATTCTCAACAGAATTGTCAGAATAAATTACAAAAGGAAATGGGGTCAAAGTATGATTATTGAAAAGTTAAAGGATCCAAATGCAATTTACCTAATTTGACTTACTATATAAGTATGCCTTAATAGATTTTTGGGCATTTTCTCTCCTTCATCTTTGCTTTGGTCGAATATGTTCCTCCATTTCTCCCACCAAATTTCTTGAGAAATCAAAAGAGAAATCAAAAGAAAACTTAAATCAAACATTTGATTCATTGATTTCCAACCTTGGTTTGCCTGAAAAATCAAGAAATTTCAAGATTGGTTGGCTTTGGATTTTTGGCCCATTCTTCATCATAAGGTAAAAATGTGATTTTCTTGGTTTGATAGTTTATTTATATGTTTTAGATGTTAAATAGAATGGGTAATGTGTTTAATTACATCAATTGAAGCATTTGATAGGTTTTCCCTAATTTGGAAACCCTAATTCAAAGTTGTAAGAGATGAATCTTTGATTTAGTTATAGTTAATGTTAAATAAGGTTAGATTATGTTAATTGATGACAAATAGATGGATTATATGTGATTGGTTTGATGTAGAGATCAAAGAATTGGAAAGTTGCCATTTTTGCCTACTTTGAAGACTTTGCTGGCAAAGTGTGCAATTCAAGTTATTTGAAGTACTAGATGAGTTTAATATGCATCAATTATCATGCCTAATATGTTAAAATGTTGTTTGAAAACTTCTCCCAAAATGCCCATCTTGGTCGAACCACATATGCTCATTTTGCCTTGATTTTTGCTTTGTTTTTCCTTTGATTTTCCATGCCATTTTGATCCTTTCAATTGTGTTTGTTGTTGGTAAATTGATTTTTATTGTGTTGCCTACCTTTTGAGCTAATTATTGATTACATGGGCAATGTCAATGTTGCACTGTAACCTAGCCAATTTGTCCATCTATTGTTGCACACCAAGTGTTCGATGAAATGCCTAGTTCAAAATCCATAGGCCTACCATTGATTTTATCCGTAGGCCTACCACTTGAATGTCATCATAGCCAGCAAAATTGGCATGCCAATTGAGCTAACTCTTTGAGTTGATTTTTCCAACTTTTGATCCATTCCATTGTTAATTGCTAATCATATTACTATTGTCGATTAATTCATATATTGCTTATCCATTGCTAAATTGCAATCTCATTTGATTAAATTCACGAGTTACTGTTACTTGATGAGATTGATATTGTATATTGATATCTATTGACTTGTTTCATGTTCTTATTGATTCCGATGTGATTTGATAGAGCTACCTCTCCGACAGGGTGGTGGGTACATACTATCGGCAATGTGCACATCCGGGAAGGGTTAACGATCCTAGCCATAAGATCTTATCAGTCTTATATTTATTGATACATGATGGATACATGTGACACGAGTTTCATGACCCTTTATCTGTCTTATCTATCATATGTACATGATATATATTCCATTGAATTGATTACAGCTTCATTGACCTATTTATGATTTTGTCACGACCCAAACCAGGAAGCCGCGATGGTCCAAGGGTACGGGATCCACCCGAGGCTACTAGTACCACGATGAACCCCTAATACAACATATCTAATACTCATAACTTAATTCATTTTAAAAGCTCATATATCATCCTAGTTCAATCATATTATACTATATTATTCCTCATGTCAATTCTCATACATACACATTATGCCAATGTCCTGCCGAAAATCCGGCAGAGTTTCCTCTGTATTTTCAACATGCCAATTTGCCAATTTATCAATTTAAACACTTCCAATATCATTTCTCAACTCATCCATTTAGGCTGAACCGAAACCTGAAAAGGTTAGTAGCAATATAGCTAAGGATAGGACCAATAGTACTGAAAATATGTAGTACAAGTAATGAACTATAAGTATGGCATATGAAATGTTCAAAATATGGTGAACGATAATAACATGTAGTATGAGTCACATTATATATGATACAACAGGTAAATAGGGCCAATATGTCCAATATGCACAATTGTGCTAACCAATGAATAAATGGCGCAATAGTGTGAAACCAATAGTTATGTAAGAGTGATCGGCTCTTACGACTAGAGAATATAGCTCCCCTCTCTAGCAATGGTCAAATAGATACCAGTGTGCACACGGTCGACGGATAATCCCACTACCCCATCGTAGTAGCCCTATTATGTTATCATATGCAAAAGTCTCATATAATGGATATAGGATCACAATTATAGCTCAATTTCACATATAACAACTCATTTTCATATCACATATATCAAATAGGCTTACAGGCCAAAGTTAAGAAATGGGCATCTTCTCTGACGCAACTGGCAAGTCAAATTACTGGTCCATTTTAGGATTTTTGAGGAGTTTTTGGTTCTCTATATTATAAACATATTTAGGTGGACTATTTGGGATCAATTTGAAGCTTAGGGATAAGGGAAAGGATTGGGCCAAGTATCGGGTCAAAACACTATCTAGGTTTCAAATTATAGCAGACGGAAGTTTAGGACAATTTAGGTCAGTTCAGCGGGTCATTTTAGGTGCCAACCTGACA
>CANXYC010182274.1:0-25328 GCA_948193065.1 Aleurites moluccanus
TATCAGTAACTGTGTTTTTATTGAATGTAAAAATTAAGATAAATTTATTATATTGATTTGAAATTTTGATGGAAATTATGTGGATGATATGTGGAATTTAGATACTGAAAAGTTAAATTATTGTGGAGTAATTTAATGAAATAGATAATTAAATTAAGTCTATACAAGAGATTAAATTAAAATAATTATTGAAGTTTGATAAATGGATTATTGAGATAAAAATATTTTGATGATGGTATTATTTTAAATATTTTAAACCAATTAGAATATGTCGAGAATTTATTTTAAGATATAGTAAATCAAATGATAATTATTAAATTAGTTATTTTATGGATTTAATTGATGACTGATATTAGTATTGAATTAGTATTTTTGAAATTGTATATAGTTGATGAAATTTTATGGATTAAATAAATGAAATTAATTAGATGTCAAGACTGACTTTCATTTGATGGAATAATGAATAGAGTTGAATTAGGGTATTAATTAGACTGTTATAAATATATTTGTTGAAATGAAGATTCAGGAGGGTCAATTGATATGGTTGTATTGGATTTGGGCCGATTGACTGATCATTAGAAATGTTTTTATTTTTGTTTCAGGAGGTTATGTCCTATTTTAGGGGAAGTTCTGCCAAAACTTTGGCAAATTCTTGAAATTCATTCTTTATATTTATAAGTCAGTATTTGAGTATTATTTTAATAAATCTCATATGTGGTTCATGTATTTCAGATATATTCCTTACTATCATCAGGAGGCGCTCTGAGGGAGACAATCAATTTGGTAGTCGTCAAGTTTATGAGTTGATATATTTTAATTTAACTCTGCATATATGCATGACATGTAAATATTGTATGAATGAGAATATATATATGTATATAAGCTATCACTATTGCATTGGATTTAGAAGCATGATGTATGTTTATGCCATATTATATGATGTTGATGTTATGTATGTATGTGGTTGCGATGGAAAACAGGATAATGTGAAATCCAGCTGTACTAACACAGAAAACATTAACAATATAATATGATATGATATGATGATGACGTTATTATAGGGATTGTTTGTGTTAGACCTTAGTGTCTTCATCATATCTATTTTGATGGTTACAAACACCAAATTAATGGACTAATGAGTTTGTTTGATTATATGCAAGATTTTCCAAGTATTTCTCTAAAGTATTGCAGGATGCTGTTGTATCGCGGGTGCGACTCTAGGAACAAAATTGATCACAGGTGCGACAAAGTCAGTCGCAGCCTTGAAAAGCTTTAGGTCGCGGGCGTGAAATTAATTTGAGAATTTCTAAAAACATCCAGTAGCCTCAAGATGAACAGTGTCTCTCCAGTAATGGGCGCGACACAAAAAAAAGTCGCGAGTACGACTAGGTGAAATCGTGAGAGTGACAAGTTTATTCGCGAACGCGAAATTAAATTTAGAATATCTCAAAACATCCAGAAGCTTCAAATGAATAGTGTCTCTTTAGTCGTAGGCGCGAATCATTTAGTCACGAGTATGACTAGATATAATCGCAGGAATAACAAGATTAGTCACGAGTATGAAATTTAATTCAACCAAGTTCAAAAGTAACAAAAGCTTCACATGTTTAGTAACGCGTTGGTCACGGGCGCTACAATTTCAAGTTGCAGGCGCGACTTGATGAAATTCAAATTTACTCTTTATCGAGCCAGATGAGAGTCGCAGGCGCGACTATCCAAGTCGCGGGGCACGACTCACTTTTAAACTAGCCGTTGGAGCGAAATTTCAGGTGCATTTATTGCCGGAAAAGAAGTTTAAATGGCTCTTTTTTCCCCCAAGCCTATAAATATGACTTGATTTGTATCAAATGAAGTAGTGAACAACCTTAAACAAGTTCAAAAGTCATTTATTGAAAAATCATTCATATTTATTGTGCAAAATCAATATATATATTTGCATTTATTATAAATTTTCAAAGTTGTTGAAAATTATTGATTATAAGAGAGTTTGGTAAAAAGGAAATTCTTTCTTCTCATTTCTTGTAAATCTTTTGGGTTGTGTGTGAGTCTAGTTTGAGAAAAACACATTGTAAAAGGTTAGAGTGTGAACCAAAATACTTAGATTTGATCTTGAACCTGTAAAAAGATCAAAGATATTAAAGAACTCAAGTGTGATATTGAGGAGTGGACATAGGCTTGTTTTGGCCGAACCACTATAAATTTTTATGTTAATTTTCTTCTTCTCTTCCTTCATTATAATTTTAATTGGTCATTATTTTTAAAAGACAATCAATTCACCTCCCTCTTGGTTGCCAAGAGACTAACAGTCTGATTAGAGAATGGTCTCACCGTAGCCCCTGAACATAGATAAGAGAGTGTAGGGATGCCTGGTTGGAGTTGGTCTCACCGTGGTCCTATAGTTGGAATTTAAGAGAGCCAAGGGAGGGGTCAGATTCCTATTTATAATAAATAAAAAATATAGATGTGGTTGGATTTCACTGATATTTTCCATCATGAATGTTATATATGCTACTGGATGTTTACATGTGTGGTGACACGTTATTTAGATAAATAAAGGATTGTATGTTAAATCAGTTTATATCAACTTATTGAGTCGAACGCTCACCCATGTTCATATATTTTTTTTAGGTTTTGGGTCGAGCTTAAAAAGGTTAAATTTTTAAGTTGAGTATTTTCTACCTTTTATTTCTCAGGCAGAGGAGTTATTTTATTTTGTTATGTAATTATTTCATATTCATACTCCGCATTATTATATTCAGTGTTAGATTTATGCTCATAGTTCTATTTGTTATTTGTTAAGTAGAAATCTGATGTTGATGATGTTATATGAATGATGATAGCCCTAAATGATAAAAATTTAATATTTTTGCTTAGATTCTGCATGATAGGTGGGCCTTTAGCTCTTATTTTGTGACAGTTACAACTGTCATATTGTAGTTTTATCGTTTAGTGGTGAGTCAGACTTACTATGGGTTCTAGAAGTTTTATGCTTTCCCGTTCCCTAATACAGGTTATGTGCCCAATAAGGTCGGGTCGTGATATCACCCGTGCTCACGACTATCACTCCACCATCTTTGCTCATTGTCGTTGCCAAGGCTAGCCTAGATTAATCCCATGTCATCACACCATTAGCATCAGCTCGCGCTATAATCACAAGTTTGAGTCTCGCCATCACCGTCCACGATAACTAGTAGCAAGTCCAACCTATTGCCGATGGCATAAAATCCATGCGGATCTTTTTCGCCACTACTACTACTATACCACAAAACAAAGATTCTTCAAATCTCTCTCTCTATCTATCTATTATTCACAAGGGAGTAAATTTATCCAAATTTGCAAATTCAACTTCAAAATTTACAAAGTCAAAGACCACTAAAATTAATCCTCCATTAGAAAACAATAAAAAGAATTGAATTGAAAAATGAGTTTACTTGGACTCAGACTCGGCTTCACAAGCAGTCGAGTCAGACCGGTCTAAGTTGTCCCTATTGAGTTATGCATGTATCTTTGCTCTCAAATTTTTTCCTTATTCTATCCTTTCCATTACAATCTTTTCTTCAAAACTAGAGTCTCAGAAGTCTAATTGACCAAAGTCTTATTTGTTATTTATTTATTTATTTTAAATATAAGTATTTTTAGATTAATGGAGCTTAACTCTTCGTTTGAGTTTAGGTTTATTTGGGCTAAATTAAATATAAAAAATTTATTGCACTACCAAAAAAATAAAAAGGCCTAATAGAGTCATTAACAAAGGTTTAAGGATTTTTTTTTGTACTTTTGCCCTTTTTTTATCTGTAAAAAGTGACTTTTTTTTTCTTTTTTTTTTTGAGAAAGATTAAGATGATGTATGATAATATTATTCACTATTTGAAATTAAATTTTTTATTTATTAATTTTAATTAACAATTTTCATTAATTTGTATATTATATTGTTTTAAAATATGTTGTTAAAAGTATGAATATAATTTTTATTAAAGTATTTTTTATTTTAAAAGTAAAATATATTTTATGTTTTCAATATGTTAATTAGTAACAACTGTAATATAACCACTACATATAATGAAAATGTATTGAAATTTGGCTTTAAAAAATATATTTAATTTCTTTTTACTTAGTTATTAAAATGTGCAGTAAAACTTTAGTAAATTAATATCGATGAGATTTATAAATTTTATTAATAAAAAAAATATATTTGAAAGTTCTTTGAAAATTAAGAGAGGCGAATTGGTGAATTGGTTGTTTTAAAAAAAAAATTAACAACAACAAAAAAAATTAATAAGGAGAAAAAGAAGACAAAATTCAACACAAAAAATTTATAGTGGTTCAACAAAAAACAAGCCTACGTCCACTCCTCAATATTACACTATAATATTTTACTAATTTTGATCTTTTCCATAGGTACAAGATCAAACCTTGAGTGTTTTGGCTCACAATAAATTTTATAATGTGTTTTACAATAAAACTCACGCAAAATCCAAAAAAATTATAAGAGATGAAAAAAAATTACCCAATAACTTTACCCAACACTTAGAAATTAATTACACTTTAACAACTTTAAAAAATAACAATTAATTCTTTTTATAATAAGAAAACTCAAAAGTAAGCTCAATAACACTTAAATACTCAATACTATAAATTAATGCAAGAATAGAAGTTGTTCAATTGCCCATTAACTTCATACCAACTCATATAAATAGTTTTCAGCTTAATAGAACCGTTTGGTTGCATTAAATATGCATTTAATATAAAACTTTGTACTTATAACGACTATTTTTCTGTCAATTTTCGAAGTATAGCTACGGCTACACAAGGAGTAGCGGGCATTACTTAATAAGTAGTGGAGGCTACTTAACATGTAGCGGGGGCTACTCAGCCTGGATTGAAAAACTTCACGGCTACGACTCAACTTGTAGCAGCGGTAAATTCCATAACTAGCGAGTGCTACTTAAAATGTAGAGGGCACAAATTTTCATCCAATTTCTCCAAAATACTTTTGTGTCTTATGTGCTATCTTAGTAACGGGCACTACTCCTTTGCTCTTTTGGACACCTGAGCTTCTGGACCTTCTGGTTCTCATAATCGGGCGGTGACATGTTTGTAGTGACTACTACTAAACTTCAACTTATGTAATGGCGGGGACTTATATATAAGTAGTAGGAGCTACTTAAACTTTTTTCCAACTTTCAACTACTGGACCTTCTGAATCTCTTGGTAGCGGCTACGACTGCTTCGTTGTAACACCCTCAAATTTCATTTATATAACCTTTAATATATGTTGTTTAAGCATAAATAAAATTAGTTTAGACATTAGAACATCATACTTGCATGATTTAACAAATCGCTAAAAATCGACCCGGTGGATAGGTAAACACATCGACGTTATGATTAACGAACGGGTTTAGAATTTTAAATTTTTAATATCACCATTAGACTCATAAGCTAGAGAAATATAAGAAATATTGTTTCAGAATTGAAATGGGACAAAAAGATAAATAACTATAAGTTCCGGGTTGAAAATACGAGTACGAGAAGTGTCAGGGGAAAATCGAATTAGCCGAAAGTTAATTAATATAAATAACCATCTAATTCTCCAAAAATCAGAAAATTATCCTCTTTCCATTGTTACAGCCAAGTGTTACGACCCGTTTCCAGATCGCGACGGTTCTAGGGCACGGGAAATGTCAATGGCAACCGGCACCCATAGAATCCAATATCACATGCACAATTTATAAACCTCAATATATTATTCATTTTAGTTATTACCATCCATTCTGTTATTCTGTAATTTACTGCAAATGGCTGTATCAATTCACATATCATATAATATCATCATTAGATATCTCATAATATCATCATAACATATATATACATGTTCATCTCCTAGCTAACCCATACATACCCCATAGAACAGCTAGATAACGAACACCAAAAATACAGAAATATAGAAAATATATATCAATGACTGTAGCAGAAATCTTCGGAAGAGATGATAGGATTCTACGGCCTACTCCTCTCCTAAAATGGGTAAACAAATAAAGGGTGAGTATAGATGATACTCAGTGAATCTATATGCATCATTAATGAAATATAGGTTGGAACAATAATATACACATGATAAAGGAATAATGGTATAATATCCATCATGTAGGTTTATAGAATCAGTATCAAAAATCAATAGGAATATCAATGGTCATATCAAGTCATGGAATCATATGGTAAGACAAATATAGGGCCCTGAAACACGTAGACTATATGTAATCACACAGTCGATCACATATCAAGTAGGCATAAGACTGATCAGGTCCTATGGCCAGGACCAATAACCCTTCCCAGCTAGGGTATCAATATCACTGTGCACATTGCTGACAGTATGTATCTACTACCCTGTCGGAGCGGCAGCTCTGTCAAATCACAGTTAGGTCAATATAAATGGATAACATGTCAATAGACACCATTATGCAATAATGGTATCATCACTATCAATATAATCAATATCTTTCAAATCAAATAGCAATTGAACAAATGGCATTGCAATATACGATGTATAATCAAGAATAAGGGTTATGGTAAACATCAAAGGTATGGAACCAAAGTTGGTTCGGCAAGGAAAATCGGTGAGCCAATTGGCATGCCAACGTCGCTGGCGACAATGGCATTCAAATGATAGGCCTATGGAATACAAAGTAATAGGTTAAAGGCAAATGAAATAGTCATTTCATTAAACATATGGTGGGCATATAATAGCAAGCCAATAGGTTAGGTTAGGGTGCAAAATTGACTTGCCCAATTCAACCAATAACAATCTACATTATCAATAATGGTATAGGCATAAAAAAACAACAATAAACAACTTCAAAATGGGATCAAATGGCCATGAAAAATCAAGCAAAATTCCAAAGAATGAATAGTAGCATATGGCTCAGCCAAGATAGGTCATCCAAGAAAGGTTTCAAATTTCAATTCCAATGAAATATACATGTTAAATGATGCAATATAGACTCACCTAATGCTTCAAATCACTTTGAATAAGCCAATTCCAAGCCAATTCACCAAATGGCTATATAACACACTTTTGTCGCAATTTGAGTTCTACATCAAACAAACCATCAATTAGTTGTCTATTTACATCCAGTTGAATAATTCTAACATCAATTAACAAAATCTAACACTAAATCATCAAACCCTTTCTTACAACTTCAATATAGCTAGGCAATTTAGGGATTTCTATAAATTTGTATCAATTGATGCAATTTAACTACAAATCCATTCAATTCAACCTAAATATCATCTAATTAATCAATAAAATAAAAAAAATAAACTTTTTACCTAGAATGGAGGTTCCACCCAAATTGATCCTTCAATAAATCCTTGAATTCCTTTGCTCCTTTCTACAAATTGATGATGGAAATGGATAAAGTTAGATGAATACTCAACTTTTCTACCAATTAACTTAAGAAATTTGCAAGAAATGAAGAAGAAAATGGAGGAAGAAGAATTGAAAGATGGTTCGGCCACTTAGAAGAAAAAGAAGAAGAATGAACAAATTTAGCTAAGTAAGAAATATATAGAAAAATCTATATGGCAAATTACAACTAACTCTCCCAACTTCCCTCCATCACACTTTGGTCCAAAATCTTCTGTAATTTATTTTGTCAATTCCATCAAGATTTAGAATTTAAAGTGGGGAGTTAATAAGCTTATTTTAATTTATACTTATTTATAAAAATGGTTCTGGAGTCATTCTGTAATCTTGACCGATCAATTTCCACTATTCACCTTAAACTTCTATTTATTTATCATTTTGCCATTGGTTACTTTTTCTGTGTTCCTAAATAATTTTTACTTCTGTCTTTTTACTAAAATTACAAATAAATTATGGTGTTCTTTTACCCCTAAATCAACTTCAGAAATTCTTCTGTTGACCAGACTGCTAATTTCTTGGCAGTGTTCCCGACACCGCTGTTTTCCAAAAAAGTATCAAGTTCGCTTTCTAACTATGTTTCTAAAATTATTTCCCATCATTTTAAGACTAATGAACAACAAACTGAGAACTAAATCATGCATGTGAGTTAGGAATTTATAGGGTATCACATTCTACCCCCTACAAATAAATTCGTCCTCGAATTTAAATAAAGACATACCTCACTGCTGGAACAGGAATGAATATTTGCTTCTCATCTCCTACTCACTCTCCCAAGTGCACTACTCTATTGACTGATTCCTCCAAAACACTTTAACCATCGGGATCTTCTTATTCTGTAATTGTCTGACCTGTCGATCAATGATCTCTACTGGAATCTCTTCATAAAACAAGTCATCACTGAGATCCACATCCTGAACCTCCAATATGTGCGATGGATCAGACACATACTTCTGCAGTATAGATATATAGAAAACTAGATGTACGTGACTCATGCTAGGTGGAAGAGCCAATCTATAGGCCACACTACCAATCTTCTCGAGAATCTCAAACGGGCTTATAAACCTTGGTGATAGTTTACCCCTCTTCCCAAATCTCATAACACCCCTCATAGGTGAGACCTTAAGGAAGACATGATCACTAACTGTAAAATGTACATCTTTCCTCTTTGGATCAACATAACTCTTCTGCCTACTGAAGGTAGTCCTCATCTGATCTTTGATCATAGACACCTTTTCCATAGTCTCTCTAATCAACTCTAACCCCCTCTAGTTGCTTCTCTTCCAGCTCCACTCAATATACTGTAGATCTGCATTTTCCACCATATAGTGCTTCAAATGGAGCCATACCAATAGAAGATTGATAGTTGTTGTTATAGGAGAATTCTATCAATGGCAGATAATAATCCCAGTTACCTTTGAAATCCAGAACACACAATCTCAACATATTCTCCAAAGTCTGGATTGTCCTATCCGACTGCACATCAGTCTGTGGATAGAAAGCAGTACTGAATCATAACTGGGTACCCATAGCCTTCTGAAACTTCTGCCAAAATCGAGAAGTGAACTGTGTAGCCCTATCTGATATGATCACCAAAGGAACTCCATGAAGCCGCAAAATCTTATCTACATACAACTGTGCGTACTGAGCTGTTGTATAACTGGTCTTAACCTCCAGAAAATGAGCAGACTTCGTTAGACGGTCAACAATCACTCAAAAAGAATCATAACCTCTCGAAGTCCTCAGTAGACCAACTATAAAATCCATAGTCATTTGCTCCCATTTCCACTCTGGCAACTCTATCTCCTGAAGTAGCCCTTATGGCTTATGATGCTCGAACTTAACCTGCTGACAAACTAAGCATTTAGACACAAACTGAGCTATATTTTTCTTCATCCCTGGCCACCAATAAACATCCCTTAGATCATGGTACATATTGGTAATCCCTGGATGTACACTTTATGCTGAGTAGTGAGCCTTTCTCATAATTCGATCCCGTAGCCCATCAAAATCTTGTACACATATACGCTTCCCACATCTCAGTACTCCATCCTCTACTATGAACTCTGTCATCCTCCATTTTGTACCTCTCGCTTGAGCTTCAGTAGATAAGGATCCCTGTCCTGAGCCACTTTAATATCATCAGGTAATAGTGACTTCACCAGAAATTGGGCTATCAAAGCCTAGTTCCGATCCTGGGATCCCAACTCCAACTTTACTCCTAAATCTGCCAACTCTCTAATCTGTCGAATCAATTGCCTCCTACCAATCACAATATGAGCTAGACTGCCCATCGATTTCTTGCTCAGTGCATCAGCCATTACATTAGCCTTCCTTGGGTAATAAAGAATCTCGCAATCATAATCCTTAAGAAGCTCCACCCATCTGCGTTGTCTAAGATTCAGATCCTTCTGCTGAAGTATATACTATAGACTCTTATGATCAGTATATATCTCACATTTCAATCCATATAAATAATGCCTCCAAATCTTCAAGGCAAATATCACAGCTGCCATCTCCAGATCATGTGTCGGATAATTTGCTTCATGCTTCTTTAACTAATGAGAAGCATAAGCAATTACCCTACCAATTTGCATCAATACACAACCTAGACCAATCCGTAAAGCATCACAATACACAGTGAATTTCTCTCCCTCTACTGGTAATGCTAATACTAGAGCACTGATAAGGCAATACTTCAAAGTCTGAAAGCTGCGGTCACACTCATCAGTCCAGACATAACGTTCCTGTTTCCTCATCAATCTAGTCAGTGGAGCTGCAATCCGAGAGAAATCCTTCACAAACCTTCTGTAATATCCAGCCATACCCAGAAAACTACTAACCTCTGACATACTGGTAGGCTGAGGCCAATTAGCAACCGCTTCAATCTTCTGAGGATCCATCTTAATCCCATCATTGCATATTACATGCCCAAGGAAGCACACTTCGGTTAGCCAGAACTGGCACTTAGATAGCTTAGCATACAACAAATGCTCCCGAAGTGTCTGTAACACAATCCTCTGGTGCTTCATATGCTCCTCCTTACTCTTGGAATAGATAAGTAAGTCATCAATGAATACGATGACAAACTTATCCAAATATGACCTGAACACCCTGTTCATCGAATCGATAAAAGCAGTCGGTGCATTGGTCAACCCGAATGGCAACACCAAAAACTCAAAATGTCCATAGCGGGTTCTGAAAGTAGTTTTAGGTATATCACCCTTCTTAATCTTCAACTAGTGATACCTAGACCTCAGATCAATCTTAGAAAAATGGCTAGCACCATGCAGCTGATCAAATAAGTCATCTATCCAAGGCAATGGATACTTGTTCTTCACTGTAACTTTATTCAGCTGTCTGTAATCTATACACATCCTCAAAGAGTCATCTTTCTTCCTTATAAACAGTACCGGTGCACCCCAAGGAGAACTACTCGGTCTGATAAACCCTCTATCCAATAGCTTCTGTAACTGTATCTTCAATTTCTTCAATTTAGCTGGAGCCATTTTGTATGGTGGAATAGATATAGGGTCTATGCCTGTATGCACCTCTATCTCAAACTCAATCTCCCTATCAGGGGGGCAATCCTAGCAACTCCTCAGAAAATACATCAGGAAACTCCTAAACAACTGGTATCTGATCCAACTGTACAGAAGACCTCTGTACATCTACTACATATGCCAAATAGGCTGAACAACCTTTTCCAATCATCCTCCTAGCCTGGATAGCAGAAATCAGGTTAACTCGAAACTCCCGAATATCACCCTGAAACTCAAACTCTGGCTGCCCCTCAGGCTGAAATCTAACTCTCTTCCGATAACAGTCCATAACTGCTCGGTGTCTCGTCAACCAATCCATACCTAAGATAACATCTAGCTCTAACACAGGCAACTCAATCAGATCAATACGCAAGATGTGATCATCAATCTCAATAATGCAATCAGGATAATAAAAATCCACATCAACACTAACACATATAGGAGTAGCAATCATCAATGGCACATCTAACAATTTCCTTTCCTTATTCAATTTAGGTGCAAAATGTGGTGACACAAAAAAGTGAGTAGGACCCGAATCGAATAAGGCATCTGCAATCTCATTCTGAATCAAAATGGTACCTGTAACTATATTGTCTGATCTCTAGGCCTTCTGGTTATTGACAGCAAATACTCTGCACTGGCCCCTATCAGCTGGAGCCTGACTACTGTCTCTATCTGTAGCCTCTCTACCCATATTCTGACTCCCCTGAACCATTGGCTAAGAAATTGTGACAGATGGCTGCTGCTGCTCACCCCATAGAGGACATCTGCTAATAAAGTGACCTTGTTGACCATACTTCAAATAGGCACTTGACTATAACTGGCACTCCCCTCCATGCCTCCGACCGCAAAACCCACAAATAGGAATGCTGGGTGCCTGAGTAGCTAGTCTCGAAGAACCTTGAGAAAAAGTAGGTGTAGACCGTACCACTAGTGGTCCCCTACTCTGAACTCTCCTCTTCTGACTACCACCTAATGATCTCTGCTCAAATCATGGCACTGGCTCTACCTGTCTAGGATGGGAGCTGCTCTCCCCCCTCCTAACCTATGATCTTAGACCCCTTTTTCTCTTTTGGTCCCTCTTTGCCCTCTCAGTCTTGTATTTCTCCTCCATCTATGTAGCCTTGTCAATCGCTGTAGTCAAGGAGGTAAACTCTGTAGCCAATAAAGCATTATGGAGTGCAGCATGAAGACTCCTCCGAAACCTACTAATCAGATCAACCTCTGTAGGAATAATATGAGTATCATATCTACTCAGCCGAATAAACTCCTCCACATACTCCTCAACTGATCTGTCTCCCTACTCTAACTGCTCGAATATGATCAAATTACGGGTCTTCACCCACTCTGTAATGAACTCATCAATCAAACCCTGCCTAAACTCTGCCCATGTAGGTGGGTGCTCACCATAAAGCCTGGGCTCCATCTTCCTCGAGAACCATGTCCATGCCTTACCCTTCAGTAATAACTTAACCAACTCAACAACTCTCAACTCTGAATAAGGTAGTTTCCTCACTACCTTCTCCACCTCCTCCAAGAAATCAACTGGACCAGTACCTCGGTCTCCTCTAAACTCAGGTAGGTTTAGCTTCAGAAAGCTAAACATCGATACTCCACCCTCCTCTATCACTCCTCGGCCTTCCTGTACAGTTGGCTCTCTCTGAGCCCCAACTGGCTGCACAGGAGCCGGTGCTACTGGAGCTGCCTCTGGTACAACAGATGGAGGCACTACTGTTGGAGCTGGTGGTGGTGGTACCTGCTGTCGCTCCCGCCTAATCTCAGCCATTTCTCTTCGTAACTCCATCAAACCTCGCATCATCTCCACTCTTCAAGGGTCATCGCCCATCTCTGTATCCTCTGTAGTCCGTCGAAATCTAGACATCCCGACGAACCCTCTGATACTGCAATCTCCCTAACTAGTGACTCATTAGAGGCTACCTCTGCTTCCCTGGTATCTCTGTCTCTATCGTCAGATATCTCTAAAATCTATCGGGAAAAACAAAAACAGTCTCAGAAAATGACAGAAAATCAGAATAATAACATATAATAGACGATAACAGTAAAGGATGACAAAGGAAATCTTATGCACTATGGTATACTTAATTCTACCCCATTATATACTTAGTCATTATTCCTCTGTAATTCAGGTACTATTCATCTGTAACCTAAGTTCCACTATCTGTAACCTAGAACTCCAATGTTTGCAACCTAGAGCTCTGATACCACCTCTGTCACGACCCGTTTCCAGATCGCGACTGTCCTAGGGCACGGAAAATGCCAATGGTGACCGACACCTGTAGAACCCAGTATCACATGGACAATCTATAAACCTCAATATATAATATCATTCTGTAATTCATTCTGTAATTTACTGCAAATGGTTGTATCAATTCACATATCATATAATATCATCATCAGATATCTCATAATATCATCATAACATGTATATACATGTTCATCTCCTAGCTAACCCATATATACCCCATGGAGCAACTAGATAATGAATACCAAAAATATAGAAATATAGAAAATATACATCAATGGCTGTAGCAGAAATCCTCGAAAGATAGATGATAGGATTCTGCAGCCTACTCCTCTCCTGAAATGGGTAAACAAACAAAGGGTGAGTATAGATGATACTCAGTGAATCTATATGCATCATTAATGAAATATAGGTTGGAACAATAATAGACACATGATAAAGGAATAATGGTATAGTATTCATCATGTAGGTTTACAGAATCAGTATCAGAAATCAATAGGAATATCAATGGTTATATTAAGTCATGGAATCATATGGTAAGACAGATATAGGGCCCTGAAATACGTAGACTATTTGTAATCACACAATCTATCACATATCAAGTAGGCATAAGACTGATCAGATCCTATGGTCGGGACCAATAACCCTTCTCAGCTAGGGCATCAATATCAATGTGCACATTATCGATAGTATGTACCCACTACCCTGTTGGAGCGGCAGCTCTGTCAAACCACATTTAGGTCAATATAAATGGATAACATGTCAATAGACACTATTATGCAATAATGGTATCATCACTGTCAATATAATCAATATCTTTCAAATCAAATAACAATTGAACAAATGGCATTGCAATATACGATGTACAATCAAGGATAAGGGTTATGGTAAACAACAAAGGTATGGAACAAAAGTTGGTTCGGCAAGGAAAACCGGCTAGACAATTGGCATGCCAATGTCGCTGGCGACAATGACATTCAAATGGTAGGCCTATGGAATACAAAGCAATAGGCCAAAGGCAAATGAACTAGGCATTTCATCAAATACATAGTGGGCATACAATGGCAAGCCAATAGGTTAGGTTAGGGTGCAAAATTGTCTTGCCCAATTCAACCAATAACAATCTACATTATCAACAATGGTATAGGCATCAAAGAAACAACAATAAAAAACTTCAAAATGGGATCAAATGGCCATGAAAAATCAAGTAAAACCAAGCAAAATTCCAAAGAGTGAATATTAATATATGGTTCGGCCAAGATAGGTCATCCAAGGAAGGTTTCAAATTTCAATTCCAATGCAATATACATGTTAAATGATGCAATATAGACTCACCTAATGCTTCAAATCACTTTGAACAAGCCAATTCCAAGCCAGTTCACCAAATGGCTATATAACACACCTTTGTCACAATTTGAGTTCTACATCAAACAAACCATCAATTAGTTGCCTATTCACATCCAATTGACTAATTCTAACATCAATTAACAAAATCTAACACTAAATCATCAAACCCTTTCTTACAACTTTAATATAGTTAGGCAATTTAGAGATTTCTACAAATTTACATCAATTGATGCAATCTAACTACAAACCCATTCAATTCAACCTAAATATCATCTAATTAATCAATAAAATCAAACAAATAAACTTCTTACCTGGAGTGGAGGTTCCACCCGAATTGGTCCTTCAATAAATCCTTGAATTTCTTTGCTCCTTTCTATAAATTTATGACGGAAATGGATAAAACTAGATGAATACTCAACTTTTCTATTAATTAACTTAAGAAATTTGCAAGAAATGAAGAATAAAATGGAGGAAGAAAAATGGGAAGATGGTTCGGCCACTTCGAAGAAAAAGAAGAAGAATGAACAAATTTGGCTAAGTAAGAAATATATAGAAAAATTTATATGGCAAATTATAACTAACTCCCCCAACTTTCCTCCATCACACTTTGGTCCAAAATCTTCTGTAATTTATTCTGTCAATTTCGTCAGGATTTAGAATTCAAAGTGGGTAGTCAATAAGATTATTTTAATTTATACTTCTTTATAAAAATGGTTCTGGAGTCATTCTGTAACCCTGACCAACCAATTTTTACTATTCACCTTAAACTTCCATTTATTTACTATTTTGCCATTAGTTACTTTTTCAGTGTTCCTAAATGATTTTCACTTATGTCTTTTTATCAAAATTACACATAAATTATAGTGATCTTTTACTCCCAGATCAACTTCAGAAATTCTTCTGTTGACCGGACTACTAATTTCTCGGCAGTGTTGGGAACACTGCCGCTTTCCGGAAAAGTATCAAGTTCGCTTTCTAACTGTGTCTCTAAAATTATTTTTCATCATTTCAAGACTAATGAACCATAAACTGAGAACTAAATCATGCATGTGAGTTAGGAATTTATAGGGTATTACACCAAGTCTCCTCCTTCTCCAAAACTCCACTAAATTCATCCAAACTTCAAGCAAAATCGATAGAAAACTCGGTTAAACTAAGCTAGTTTCTATTGAAAATTCCAAGAAATTCAAGCTAGAAATTGAAGAACCATTCAACCTTAATTTCTGCTACATCTTGAATTCAGTTGAGGATGATGTTTTCTTCATTTTTTTTGATTCATTTAAGCTATATAAGTGATTATAAACATGATTAAAACGATAGATTTCAAGATTGGATCGAAATTGGAGAAAACCTAAAACTAGGTTTATGTTTAAATGGATTTTCTGTACAGGATTCCATAATTCTAATTAATGTTTAAATATGTTAGTTAGCATCCATTTAAGGTTAAATATGTGGTAAAATTGATTGTAGAATCGAAGGAAATCGAAGAACATTGCTTTTGTCTGTTATAGGCAAATAGACATTTTATCGCATAAACGATCGATTTATCGGTTGTTCTGGTGAGTTATATGTATATTATTATGCATGTTTAAACCTTTCTTTGACCAATTTGAATCCATTTACATTCCTGCAACTTTTTGTCCAAAGTGTTTCATTTGAGTTTCCTTTGAATTTCCCTTGAATTCAAGCTCCGATTATTTTGTTAATTGATATATATAAACCCTGTTTGATAATGCCTTTGTGTTTGTTGCCATTAGAGCTTGAATTGTGAACTTTTGCTTTTGATCAATATTTCCCAAAACTATATTTATTTAGTTCGAAAGTGGTGCACACCAAGTGCTCAACGAAATGATCTTTGTTAATTTCCTTAAAAAACCAATTGTTACTAAATTTACTAAAATTGATGACTTTCTTTGTCACCAGTGTAAATATGTATCCTTGAAATATTTTGAACCTGTATCCTAAATAAATTTTGTGACATTTTGCCTATACTTTAATGTTCCTTTGTTAAGGATAATGATCCTATATATGTTTACTTGCCTAAACAACTCAATTGTGCTAAAGTTACAGAAATTGAGCCTTGTTGATTTTCTTGCCTATTTGGTATTTTATTTGCTATTTTTAGCCTATTCTAATATTTGTATAACAAAGCTACCTTACTGATAGGGTAGTGGGTAAATACCATCAGCATTATGCACAATGAAATTCCAGTGATGCCCTAGTTGGGAAGGGTTATGGCCCTGGCCATAGGGTTTGATCCACCTTATGCTATTTACATGTTATATTGATAATGATATGCATTTCATGACCTAGTATCTGTTATATATACATGGTTATTATTTCTTCCAGTGCTTATACATCTATATTTGATGTCTATAAACTATTTCCCTTGATTTGGTCATTTAATGTGCTATCCATGAGTCAATTGTTAATACTGTTTATTTATTGTTTCCTACTTAGCTTAATGTATGATAATATATATATTGACTCACTGAGTATGAAAATACTCACTCTTTTAGTGGTTTTATCTTTTTAGGTCAGGAATAGAGCTGGTCCAAGATTTCTTCATCAGTGGATCCAACTTTGTTATAATAATATAAATATTGAACTTGTATATATTCCTTGTATATATTTTAGATGCTCCATGGATATGTAAATTATTGGGATGACTATACTTAGTATGGCCTGTAATATTATTAGTTACTGATATTTAATATATATGAGATGTGTTGAGATCATATATGATCAGAGATAATGATAGATAGACTGATTATATGGATATAGATATGTTATAGCAGGTGATCTTTACAGGTTATAGAAGAGTTCTATGGGTGTTAGTAGTCTTATGCTGTTCCTACATCCTAATACCGTCATGTTCCAAAATTGGGATGTGACATTTATAGCGGGTGCTAATTAATAAGTAACGGGGACTACTTATCTTGTAGTGACGCTACTTATCCAACTTCTCAGATTTTGCCTTCAGTATCTTTTAGCAGTGAGAGCTATTTAACTAAGTAGCGGGCGCTACAAACCAACAAACTTTAATTCTGAAAAGTAAAACTTGCATATAATCAAACAACTACATTAATTGATTAAGTAGTTATTTGTATTCATTAAAATGAACATGTTAGGATACTAAAGGTTTAACAGTATTAATTAATCGATAAATTAATAATTTATTAATTTAAAAAAAGTATTTATAAATCAACAAATACATATTTAATAAACTAAAAAATATTGTATTTTATCAATCTTGTAATTAATTCAGTATGAATTGAATAAAAAATATTGATCAATGAATATAAATTAATTAAAATGGATAAAAAAAATATATAATTAATTGAATATGAACTAATTGAAATGAAAAAAATGTAATCAATTAAACCTGAATTAAATGAAATGAGTTGAGTAAATTTTTTTTTTTTATAAATTGAATATGAATTAAATAAAGTGAAAAAAATATGAGTATAATTACTTAAATTTAAAATAATCTTTAGATTCATATTTTAATAAAATACATATCATAATCTATTATGCGTATAATATTAGCAAATTATTAATTTGTAATATGAATGGGACCAAATAACTATGTAATGATTTTAAAAAAAGTATTATCTTATTAATTTATCAAAATTATTAATTTAATTTATTAATCCAAGTCGGAACCATAGAAAATTATTATATAATTGAGATTCGAGTATTAATTTATAGAAATTTTACTGTAAAATCAAATATTTTTGTTATTATAGACATAAACATAGTTTTTTTTTATTTCATTTTCTCTCTCTATAATATTTACCCCTTTTTTATTATTGTATAAAAACTCTTATAATAATTTTTAAGACTGCAGTTGGTGTTAGACCCTAAATTCTTAATAATATATTCACAACTAAAATGTATAATGTATAATGAGTTAAGAGTTACCATAAGAATATGTTATTTTTATATATTCATTAATAATTATATTATTTTATAAAAGTCATATTTACTCCATTAATCCATATTAGAACAAAAAAAAAAAAAAAAAAAAATTTAGGGTTTGAAAAGTAATTAATTAATGAAATATATTTATATATGATTGAGTTTTATTTCATATTGTTATAGAATAACAGAAAGTAAAATCATTTAATTATTTTTCAAATTTGGAAATAAAATTAATTAATCAATTTAAAATAAATAATTTCTATTAATTAATTAATTATTTATTTAAAGATTGCAAAATTATTTAGTATTGCAAAACTATTTGGTAATAATAAATGAGACTGCAAATAAATATGGTGTTCAAATTTTGCTATCTAATTGTTTGCTAAATCACATCTTGAATCTGAGGGGAAGTGATCAGTACTGTGGAACGAAAAATCATAAGACTTTTAAAATTCGTAGTAAGTCTGACATTTCACTAAATGACAAATCTAAAATATAACGGCTATAATTATCATAAAATTAGGACTATAATTTACTTATTAAGCTGAATTTAACATCCACATCTTATTCATAATTGTTATCATAAAAATATTTTTGCTTAACAAAACGTTAACCTCTCAATAAATAAAATAGGAACAATAAGATCAACAAAAAATGATCATGCTGATCTCTAAATTAATTTACAATAAATAAAAAATAAATGCTAAATACAAAATCTTTACTGTCGGAGGAATAAATGACGAGATTGATTCGACAATAATTCAACTTCTAATGCTTACCTGCAAATTGGAAAAATAGGTGATTAAGAATGAACATTCAACTCAATGAGCTAAATAAAATTATAAAATCTACCACTCACATACAATTAAATTATGCAATGCAATATAACCAATTATTATACCACCATCACAATATCAAACAGTACATCCCCTCAGGGCATCATTTATCAAATTACAAAATCGCATACTACATCAAATCATCTAAGAATGAGAACTAGTCAACAAGAACAACCCTAAACCTCAATTTGGGGAGCTGATCCCATACCTAGCTCTTTGATTCCAAATATTATCTCTTAAATCTAAACATAGGGTCCCAACCATTTTTGGATTAAACTAGGCAATGCTGACCTTACTGGCACAACGTTAAGCGATGAGCAAGCCCTCAAGTCATTATACACTGATCATAGCTCATCAATCATACTCATCATTTCATAATCATATTCCTATCTAATGGTGCTGTACCATCCTAATCCTATCCAGCAACCACAAATAATACACAATATTCACATCATCATAGTCCAATCATCATATCAATCATGACATCAACATCCATTACGTGAATGCAAACAATCACAATCACGTTTATTGTGCTCTTATGGTATTTAATGCACATATGCAATACAATAATAAATATATGAGGGGAATAAGATATTATATTAAACTATATCACTCATTGATTTGAGGATTAAAATGATTAGCTCTTGTTAGAGCGCTTGAAACCTGGTGACTAAGAAACATATAAAACACCTCGATTAAAAACATATAAAATTTATTAAAATATGGACAATACAAATTAAACTGACAACACAGATTAAACTTAAAACTGATATGAAATAATTTTTAAGGATTTGTTGAAATTATGATAAAACCTTCCCTAAAACTAGGATATAATTCTTAAAATAAAAATAATAACACTTCTAAATAAATAGTCAACTAGGCTCTCATTCCTTACCATCAATTCAATTGACCTCTCCTGAGTCTCCAACTCAATAATAAATAATTATTTTTAATTTGCATGCGTCAATTATCTGATCCAAATAGATAATTATTTCTAATACTCCAATAAATATTCTAAACTAATTCCAGTAATTATTTTACAAAATAAATTCCAATGTTGGTCTCCAATTAATTTAATAAAATAATTATTATCTCACTATGACAATATTCCTAAAGGGGGATGAATAAGAATATAAGATTTTTGTACATTTTTAAGCTCAATTGTAATAATAACCAAAATAAATTCAAGCAAAACTAATAAGAGATAGAGTTAGAGAAAGTTTAGCCAATTTATAATGGTTTAGAGCTCAATCCTCTACTACGTCCACTTCTCCCAATATCAACTCAATATTGAGGTTCCACTAACACGAGTTCACAGCCCAATACTTTACAATAGTTTCAACAGGATTTCGCCCTTCCTTACAATTGGCTTCCCATCAATTTAGTCTTTCTTCACAAAGACTCAAGATATTTTAAGTCAATCTCTAGACTTTACAATACTTTTTAAGGTTTAAAAATATAAGCACAAAAGTTTTCAACTAGCACAAGTTAGGATAAACATAAATATTACAAGTGATTAGTTTAAAGTGTTCAACAATACAAAAAATTGAAAGATGAGAGCAAATCCAATGGAATATTTAATCTCAGGCTTTCAAAAGTTGTTCTATCTTCAAAATATCATATATTTATAGTATTCAATACCTTGTAATAAGTGATAACCATTCAAAGCTCATTTAATGCATATCAAGTCTTGAAAATAGTTTCCAACAACTATAAATTTTAATTGCTTTATTTGAAGTGAAAGCTCAACCATCAGTAACGGGTGTGAAGAACTATAACGATTGATCAGATTGCTCAATGTATCTTATTTCAAATTCTAGCTAATATTCTTGTAATGACTATTATGATAGAGTAATGGTCGTTCTTCATTGTAATGCTCATTACATACTATAACATGTATGAAATTTGCTTCTTGTCTTTTTGTCTAATTTGAGCATTTTCCTTGTAATGGTGTCACGTCCCGATTTCGGAACATGACGGTCCTAGGATGCGGGAGATGCCAGAGACGACTGACACCCGTAGAACCCAATACCAAATACTATTATCATATACTATCTCATTCTTAAATCAATTACTTAATTAATATCCATTATGATATTCTGCAATCTGTCTATAATTCATTCTGCAATTGGTTGTATTTAACATCACCATAAGCCATATCCATACTTAAACTCCTATTATACCATACATATATAATTATAGTCTAACTAATCAATTTATACAAACTCATGGAGCAACTATAATACAAATACAAATATAGTGCCAAAAATAATTACACTGTCTCTAGATGTAGTAGAAATCCTCAGAGAAATCAATAGACAAGATTCTGCCTCCTACTCTGCACCTGGAAAGAGGAAATAACTGAAAGGGATGAGTATTAAATACATCATCCAAAGGAAATGGCTAAGATAATAATAAATGAAAGGAAGATAATCAATAAAATAATAAGCTGCACACCAATTACAAAATAAAGTATTAGGTTACAGAAAAGGTATACATAATTAATAAATAAGTCAATGAAGCTCATTTCATGTAGATAAGACAGATAATGGGCCATGAAACTCATATAATATTAATCAATCTCATATCAATATACATAAGACTGATCAGGTCTTATGGCTAGGACCATAAACCCTTCCCAGCGAGGGTATCCAGTATACAATGTGCACATCGCCGACGGTATATTCCCGCTACCCCGTAAAAAAAGAAGCTCTTTCATATCATATTAGAACAAATATAGGTATAGAACAAGTCATTAGATACTATTAAATAATAATTGTCTTATCAAGTATCAATAGCTCGTGAATTAATCAAATGAGACTGCAATTAAGCAATGAATAAAAATAGAAAGTACAATAAACAATGGTAATAAGAATAGTAATTAACATTGGATTGAATCATAAGTTAGACAATCAAAGTCACGACGTTGGCTCAATTGGTATGCCAATGTCACTGACGAGAATGGCATTCAAATGGTAGGCCTATGGATGAAACAAATGGTAGGCCTATGGCAAAATGAACTAGACATTTCATCGAACACTTGGTGTGTAACATTCAATGGACAATTTGGCTAGGTTATGGTGCAACATTGACATTGCCCATACAATCAACAATAAGCTCACAATCAAAGCAACTTAATAGGTAACAATTATCCAACAATAAACATCATTAAAAGGTTCAAATGGCAAGTGAAATCAAAGGAAAACATAACAAATTTTCAAAGGAAATAGCCATCAAGCATTCGGCCAAAACATGGATTTCAAGGATGAGTTCCAATGCTTATTCTAAGGCAATAAACATGTTAAATGATGCATATTAAATTCACCTCACACTTCCAATTAGTTAGGAAAATTGATTTTCCACCTTAAACTTCAAAGGAGGCAAAAATGACAATCTTTCTCTATTTGATTATCAATACCAAACCAACCACAAAATATTCAATCATTAGCCTCCAATTAACATATTCTAAGCTTATTTAACATTAACTAACACTAATTCAAAGATTCAAATCACACAACTTTGAACTAGGGTTTGAAATTTAGAGAAAAACTATCAAATGCATCAATTGATGTCAATTAACACTAAACCCATTCTAATCATCATTTAATACATCTAAATCAATCAATAAGCCAAAAAAATCAACTCATTACCTTAGGTTGATGATCCACCCAAAATTTACAAGTTGTTAGTTCTTGAAATTCTTTGATTTTCCAAGTGAAATTTGTATAGAAAAGGAAGAATCAAATGTTGTTTTCAAGTTTTCTTTAAGTTTTCCTTAGATTTTTGCATGAAATATGGAGGGAGAATGATGGAGGAGGTTCTGCCAAAGGTGTGGAAGAAGAGAAAAATGGCCAAAAATTCCTAAAGCATGCTTACATAGTAAGGCAAAATAGGTTAATTATATTTAGGTCCTCAAACTATCCAATAATTGGACTTTGACTCCACTTTCCTCTGTAATTTATTATGTTAATTCTATCAGGAATTAGATTCTAGCTTCTTTTTATCTGTAGTTTATTATAAAAATGGTTTTGGAGCCATTTTGGAACTCAGACAGTGGATTTCCCACAATACTCCTAAAGTTCGACTTATTTACGATTCTGCCATCATTCAAATTTTCAGTATTCCAATACATTTTTCAACTTTTCCTTTTCACTAAAATTTCACACACACACACACACACACACACACATATATATATATGATTCTTTACTCCTTGGTCCGAATCAGAAATTCATCAGTCAACCGGACTGTTATTTCCCCAGGTAGTGTAATTAATACTGACAATTTTCGGAATAGTATCATAAATGTAATCTAACTGAGGTTCAAAAATTTTCCTTAATTATATCGGTGTTCCCAGTCCAATAACTAACTATGTTATTATATTCTTATGGAAGTTTTCTAGGGTATTACAAATGGTTGCTACTAAAGTATAACAAGGCATTCCATTATTATAATAAGCGTTCCATTTTATAACAAACATTAAAATTATTTATGTCTTTTTATCCATTTTCATCATAATTTCATAACGGTTGTTACATGCTTGTAATGGTCGTTACTGATTCCTAAAAAATATAACTCAACATAGATATAAGCAAGTTGTATTTTTTATGTTTTTAATGCAAACATAGTTAGTAATCATAAGAGTAAAGATCATCAATATGATGCATAAATAATTAAGAGTCTTGTAACATCTCAGCCTAGCTTGAACCTATCCTTTATAGGATTTTTCGGGGAGAGATTTTTGTTTTCTTTTATATTGTGCTGTTAATATATATTTATGCATGTTATTTGAATTAGTTTTAGGCATAGAAATAGTCCAGAAGCTGCTAGGACTTAATCGGTAAATTTTAAGTTTTTGGTGAACTGGGGGCAAAATGGTCATTTTTCGCCCGTTAGAATTTTATGGATTTAATATCATATTTAAAGAGATAAAATAATTTAAAGACTTGAAAATGACCTTATTTTATTTATTTGAGCAGTAGTTTAAGAAATAATCCCAGTCGAAAAATCATTATCAGCACGTAGCACGATTTCGGTGTTTCGGTTGCACTAAGGGTATTTTGGTCATTTCCTTTATAATATGGAGTTATCAAGTGTGTGCAACCATATGGTATTAGTTTAGGCTTGATTAAATCCGACCGTTGGATCAAATGACTTTGAATTTGATGGTTAGATTAGTAGGTTGCAATCTAGCTAACCTAAGCTCAATTGTATGGAATCATTGCCATTAGTTGTGATTTGGTATGACAAATATATGTGTAACCTATTAAAGTTGACTTTGGATTAGCCAATAGGATTAAAGTACGAAGAATGAATGGTTGGATTGATAGGTTTCACAAAGATTACAATGGAACCTAAATCATTGGATCAAACCTTTAATAAATGGATAAATAAAGCCATTTGTCTTCTTCTTCCTCACAAATTTTCAGCCAAAACTCCTCCATTGTTGCAGCTAGGTTCGGCCAAAACCCATCCTTTCTTCCTTTGATGTTTTCTTCCATTTTTAAACACAAATAGCTAGTTTTCTTTACCCTAAACACTAATCCAACCATAGAAATCAAAGAAAACACCATTAAAGCCACCAAACTTCCATTTGAAGTTGTGAAGAACTTGAGGTAAGTTAGTTTTTAAGTTTTATTGTTATAGAAATGTTTATATGGCTTAGGTTGTTAATATTTATGGTTTAAAATTTAATTTGCATGGTTAGAATACAAAGGAGTGATTTGAAACCCTAATAGGCATGTTTATGTTTAAAGTGTTATTTTGATGAATTTGAAGCTTAAAATGATATTTAGGATATGTGAATGATGTGAAATTGAGGTTAAATGGAAGAAATTAATCCATTTGGTTGGTTGCCGAAATTCATTGTGTATAGGGTTTAGTGTATTTTGTTTGTTTTAAGTGTTTAAATGGTAGAAATGAGAAATAGATAATGTATATGTAATGAATATGTGATTGGAAATTGAAAAGGAATCCATTAGGAAATGGGCATGTTT
>CANXYC010182304.1:0-47382 GCA_948193065.1 Aleurites moluccanus
GAAATCTTTGGCCAAAGTGGATAGTACTTAGAGATGGTCTCTAAGGAAATCATTTTAGTAATGATGCTCGGATTACAAGGAACTATTGTTTGGGCTAAGTGTGGTGTAGCCAGCTTAGTGGAGTTAACATAATGTCCATACATTAAACTGAACTTGGAAAAAGGGCATGAAGGGACTAGTAGCATAATATTATCCATGTCTTAGGGTTTCTGCTTACCACTAGCAATTTCTGATTATTTGGGGGTCATGATGTATAGCAAGATACCGCTCATGATCTACTTAAGTTAAAAAGGTTCAATTGGAGAATTGATTATGAATTAAAAAAGTTTAATTCATATAATCCTTGTTGGACAAGGATTACCTTTTATGGAAATTTCCTATTTTGGAAATAGGAATTCCACTTGAGATTTTCCTACATTAATTTAAGGAAATAATTAAGGACTTGAGTTTCCATATAATTAGAAAACCTATTAGGTCATACGCATAGAAGTGTTTCAAACAATAAGTGAAAAAGGAAATTAAATTATGATTAAATGAGATCTAATTCATATATTTAATTATGGAGATTTTGCAATAATTTAATGTGATTAAATTAATTATCTAATTTAATTATTTGCATATGATGTATTTAATTAAATTAAGACCATAGGATTATATTTAGAATATGATCAATAGGTCTAAAGTCAAAGGAGTATTTTGACTTTTTCATTAATGGCATTATTGTCATTAAACATATTGTTTTAATCTAAACCGTTAGATTAAAACCTAGTTGGTCAAGAAACTTATAAATATGATGAGATCATAATTAAGTTAATAAGAAGTCATAATACATCTTTTTAGCCAAAAATTGTTGAGAGAAAAACATAAAGGTTTCGGCCTACTCCTTGACTTCTTCATAAGTGCCGAAATTTCCCTTGACTTGCACATAAGAGTTTTTGGCTTCTCTTTCCAAAAAGGCTTATTGTTTGATCTTCGCGTGGATTACTAGTCGGGCTTTCTTCGTCTCGTGGAAAGATAGTGGTTTGCTACAACCCTTTCTTGGTGATTAAGTGAAGAAAGAGTTCCAAACACAAAGGTAAAAGATCTTGAATCTTTAATCTAATCTTTGATGTTAATCAACATAGAGATCTTGGATTGGGATTTTTTTTTTTTGTTTTCCGCTGCGCCTAATAGCCTAAATCCCAACATTTTATTCAGTTTTTCTTTTTCATTGCAAATCTTGAACATGCAATCATTATGAGAGTCTAACTTGTTTTTCAACAAGGAATTTAATTTTCATTTTTTAGCTTATTTCATTCTTAGTCCTTAAGGTTAATGGCCTTTTTTAATTCATCATTAGATGCACTTACTTCATTTATTTCATTTTTGTAAGCATCACAAGCATCAGAGACTTCAATTGACATTTCTTACAATTTATCATATTTATTTTGCAATTTATGATATTTCAAAAGCAATGTATTCATAATTTTCATAGCATCATTATTAGAGTTAAAATCAGAATTACTAACCTCACTTGAAGATGCATCCTCTTCAATTCCATAAAGCAAAGATTGGCAACTTTTTCTTTGCTAGCTTCATATTTTTCATTGGAGTCATTTGAATCATCTCAAGTGGTCGCCAATTTCTTCTTCTTGAAGCTTTTCTTGTTCTTCAATCTTGGACAATCTGCTTTTATGTGATCTAATTTGTCACACTCAAAGCATTTCACTTGATTACCCTTGGACTTTTCATATCTTTCAAATAACTTCTTGTTCTTGTTTTTCTTAAGAATAAGATTTCTTATTCTTTTGGTGAGCAAGGCCATGTTTTCATCATCTTTCCCTTCATCACTATCAATTGAAAAAACCTACTTGAATGTAATGAGAGTTATCCCTTTATTATTCTCTTCAATTTTGTCTTGATATAAAGTAATTTCATGTGTGAGAAGTTTTCCCAACAAGTTATCGATTAGAAGGGTGTTTAAGTTATTATCTTTCTCAATTGAAGCAACTATTACTTCCCAATCTTTCTTGAGTAGAACTCTCAAGATCTTGCAATTGATGTCTTCTTTAGAGTAATTCTTCCCAAGCTACCTCATTTGATTTACAATAACCATTGGACGATTGTATATTTTGAATACCTTTTCATTGGGTAGTATTTGGAGGAGCTCATATTCATGAGTAAGAATTTGAATCTTTTTACTCTTAATTTGATTTATTCCTTCATGAGTGATCTCAAGAGTATCCCAATTTTGCTTTGTTGAAATGCAATGGGAGATTTTTCCATACTCATCTCTACTTAAAGAACAATAGAGAGTGTTCATTGCCTTTCGATTCCTCCCATTTGCTTTTTTTCTACCAGTGTCCATTCAATTTTTGGTTTGATGACTTCCATATCATTAATGGTTTTCGTAGAAATTGTATAACCCGCTTTAACTATATCCCAAAGATTAATACTATCACTATCCATATAGTTTTCCATTTTATTTTTCCAATAGGGATAGTCGATGCCATTTAAGTAAGGTGGTCTTATGGTGGAACTGCCTTCAATGATGTCGGCTGCTTGGTTTGCCATATGATCATTGATCCAAGATGGTTAAATATTTAAAAAGTGGATTCAAAGCTCTAATACCAATTGAAAATCCTTTGGAAACCAAGAGGGGGCTGAATTGGTTGTCTTTAAAAATTAATGACAATTTAAAACAATAAGGAAAAGAAGAAGAAAAAATTCACACAAGGAATTTATAATGGTTCGGCCAAAATAAGCTTACGTCCACTCCTCAATATCATACTTGAGTATTTCACTAACTTTCATCCTTTTAAAAGGTTTAAGATCAAACCTTAAAGTGTTTTGACTCACACTAAATCTTACAATGTGTTTTACAAATAGGCTCACACACAACATTAAAAAATTACATGAGATGAGAAAGAAATTACCCAATTACTTTTACCCAACTCTTAAAAATTAATTACCCTTCAATAATCTTAAAGTTAACAATTAATTATCTTTACAATAGGAAACTCAAATATTAAACTTAAAAACACTTGAATGCTCAAAGGTATGAATTAATGCACTATGAATTGTTATTGTTCCTCTATTAACTTTATACCAACCCATATAAATAGTCTTCAGCTTAAAAGAGCAGTTTGGGTGCATTTAATGCAAATCTTAGTATTTGCAATGACTATTTTTCGGACAGTTTTTTAAGTGTAGTGAGCGCTACTAAGTAGCGGGATCTATTAAACTTGTAGGAGGCATAACTCTTCCTAGAATGAAGAACTTCATGGAATTGACTTTCCATGTAGCGGTAGTGAATTCTTATGAATAGTAGGCGCTACTTCATATGTAGCAGGTGTGATGCTTCTTCCAATTTTTTGAAAACACTTCTGTATCTCTGAGCTATCTTTGTAGCAGGTGCTACTCCCTGTAGTGGGAGCTACTACTTTGCTCCTTTAACCCTTGAGCTTTTGGACCTCTTGGACTTGAAGCTTGTGGCTGTGATTTGTTTGTAGCGGCTACTACTCAACTTCAACATATGTATTGGTGAGTACTTATTTAGGTAACAGACGCTACATAGTTACGTAGCGGGGGCTACATAACTTCTTCTCAGTTATTTGCCTTTATTAAACTTAAGTAGTTGGGGCTACTTAAAGGTGTAGCAGGTGCTACATACCAACAAACAGGAATCTAAAAAATTGAACCTTACATATAATCAAACAAATAATATTAGTAGTTTAATTAGTTGTTTGTACCCTCAAAATGTGCATGTTAGAACACTAAAGGTCTAACAATCTTCCCCTCTTTTATGGTGACAAATAACTTTTAAGTGCAAGAGTTAAAAACATAGGAACCAAGGAATTTTTATAAAAATTATATAAAACTCCCCCTAAAATTATACCAACAAGTTTTAAATGACATTTTTAACAAATTCTCTTCCGTAATCACTTCTTAAAGATGTGATATAAAAATCTTTTCCATTTTGGACTCTTTTAGCAAAAGATTTAAACTCCTTAAAACTTTCATCCTTATGAGTAAGGAATAATACCCAAGTAAATCTAGAATAATCATCAACATTGACAAATGCATATTATTTACCTCTAAGACTAGATGTCCTATAAGGCCCAAATAAGTCCATACACAAAAGTTCTAAAGGTCTAGAAGAAGAAACAACAATTTTCGTTTTAAAAGAATTTTTGACTTGCTTGCCCATTTGACATGCATCACACATTTTGTCATTATGAAACTTGACCATGAGGAGACCAATTACAAGCTCATTAGATTTAAGATTGTTAATGTGATCCATGCCAACATGTCCAAGTCTCCTTTGCCATAACCATGCATCATATAGAGATATCATACGATCAACATTATCATCATGCATATTATTAATATCAATCATATAAATATTGCCAATTCTATAATCGATAAACAAAATTTTATTATCCTTAAAACGCTTCACATAACATTTCTTAGAAGTAAAAAAAAAATTATTTCCCATGTCACATAATTGACTAACACTAATCAAGTTATGTTTCAATTCATCAACTAACAATACATATTCAAGAAAGGGTTTATCGGTCTTACTAATTTGCCTAATTCTAATGATTATACCTTTGCCGTTTCCAAATGTTACATTTCCTCATTTCTTATCTTCCAAGTTTGATAGAAGACTTGCATTTCTGGTCATATGCTTTGAACATCCACTATCCAAATACCATGACTCTTCTTTCCTTATAGATTTTAAGTATACCTATAAATGATGAAATTCTACTAGTTTTAGGTATCCAAATACTTTTGAGTCCTTGGGGTTAGCATCATTATAACCTAAATGCACATTTCTAATATGACATTTGAAGTTTGAATAACCAAATTTCCCACAATAGTGATATCTCAAATGAATTTTATACTTTTGTTGAGATTTTGTACTATGGTGTGGTTTGGAATGATATTAAGGTCAATAACCATATTTTGATTTTGGTCTAGAATATGCATTCTTTAATTTTTCAAAATAAGAATCATGCATGACATGCCTATGCATATTTACTTTAGGCCTAGCATTTTAGGTGGAGGCAAGCAATCAATGTGAGCATGTGTGCTTGATGCCTTTACAAATATAGTCTTAGATATTGATGGGGCATCCCCTCCACTATAGCCAAGTTCATATTTAATTGTAGGACACTTTTGTGACTCAAGTATTTTATCCAATTTTTCCTTGGCATTGCAAAGCTTGGATATGCAATCATTATGAGAGTTTAACTTGTTTTTCAACAAGGAATTTTCATGTCTTAGCTTATTGCATTCTTGGTCCCTAAGGTTAATGGCCTTTTTTAATTCATCATTAGATGAACTTAATTCATTTATTTCATTTTTGTAAGCATCACAAGCATCTAAGACTTTAATTGGCATTTCTTTCAATTTATCATATTTATTTTGCAACTTATGATATTTTGAAAGCAATGTATTTATAATTTGCATGACATCATTATTAGAGTTAAAATCAGAATTACTAACCTAACTTGAAGATGCATCCTCTTTAATTGCCATGAAGTAAAGCTTGGCTACTTCATATTTGCTAGCTTCCTTCTCTTCATCAGAGTCACTTGAATCATCCCAAGTGGCTGCTAATTCCTTCTTCTTGAAGCTTTTCTTATTCTTCAATCTTGGACAATCCGTTTTTATGTGACCGAATTTGTTACACTTAAAACATTTCACTTTATTACCCTTGGACTTCTCATATCTTTCAAATGACTTCTTGTTATTATTTTTCCTGAAAATAAGATTTCTTATTCTTTTAATGAGCAAGGTCATGTCTTCATCATCTTCCCCTTCATCACTATCAATTGAAGAAGCCTACTTGGAAGCAATAAGAGCTATCACTTTATGATTCTCTTCAATTTTATCTTGAGATAAAGTAATAACATGTGTGAAAAGTTTTCCCAACAAGTTGTTGGTTGGAAGGGTGCTCAAGTCATTGGCTTCCTCAATTGAAGTAACTCTTGCTTTCCAATCTTTCTTGGGTAGAATTCTCAAGATCTTGCAATTGATGTCTTCTTTAGAGTAATTCTTCCTAAGCTTCCTCATTTGATTTACAATCACCATTACACGATTATACATTTCGGATACCTTCTCATTGGGTAGCTGTCACGTCCCAATTTTGGAACATGACGGTCCTAGGATGTAGGAACAGCATAAGGCTACTGACACCTGTAAAACTATTCTATAACCTATAAACATCACCTGCTATGACATATCTATATCCATATAATCAGTCTGTCTGTCATCATCTGTAATATTATTACAGATCCATGAAGCATCTAAAATATATACAAGGAATATATACAAGTTCAATATTTACATTATTATAATAAAGTTGGATCCACTGATGAAGAAATCTTGGACTAGCTCTATTCCTGACCTGAAAAGATAAAACTACTAAAAGGGTGAGTATTTTCATACTCAGTGAGTCAATATATATATATTATCATACATTAAGCTAGGTAGGAAACAGCAAATGAACAGTATTAATAATTGGCTCATAAATAGCACATCAAAGGACCAAATCAAGGGAAATGGTTTATAGACATTAAATATAGATGTATAGGAACTGGGAGAAATAATAACCATGTATATATAGCAGATATTGGGCCATGAAATGCATATCATTATCAATATAACATGTAAAGAGCATAAGGTGGACCAGACCCTAGGGCCAGGACCATAACCCTTCCATGCTAGGGTATCATTAGAATTTCATTGTGCACAATGCTAATGGTATTTACCTATTATCCCATCAGTAAGGTAGCTTTATCATACAAACATTAGAATATGTTAAAGATAGCAAATAAGATATCAAACAGGCAAGAGATTCAGCAAGGCTCAATTTTTGTAACTTTAGCTAATTTGAGCTATTTAGGCAAGTAAACATATATAGGATCATTATCCTTAACAAAGGAACATTATAGTATAGGAAAAATGCTACAAAAGTCACTTAGGATACAAGTTCAAAATATGTCAAGAAGAAATATTTACACTAGTGACAAAGAAAGTCACCCATTTTAGCAAATTTGGTAACAATTGGTTTCTTAAGGAAATTAACAAGGGACATTTCGTCGAGCACTTAGTGTGCACCACTTTAGGACTAAATAAATATAGTATTGGGACATATTGATCAAAAGACAAAGTTCATAATTCAAGCCCCAATGGCAACAAACACGAAGGCATTATCAAACATGGTTTATATACATCAATAAACAGCACAATCGGAGCTTGAATTCAAGAAAAATTCAAAGGAAAATCAAATGAAACACTTTGGCCAAAAAGTTGTAGGAATTTAAATGGATTCTATTTGATCAAAGAAAGGTTCAAACATGCATAATAATATACATATAACTCACCAGACCGACGAATCAATCGTTTACGCGATAAAATGCCTATTTGCCTATAACAGGCAAAAGCAGTGTTCTTCTGTTTCCTTCGATTCTATAATCAATTTTACCACATATTTAAACTTAAATGGATGCTAACTAACATATTTAAACATTAATTAGAATTATAGAATCCTACATAGAAAATCCATTTCAAACATAAACTTAGTTTTAGGTTTTCTCCAATTTCGATCCAATCTTGAAATCTATCTATCTAATCATGTTTATAATCAGTTCTATAGCTTAAATGAATCAAAAGAATGAAGAAACATCATCCTCACCTGAATTCTTCAAGTGGCCAAAATTTAGGTTTAGAGTTTCATCAATTTCTAGCTTGAATTTCTTGGAATTTTCAATGGAAACTAGCTTAATCGGTAGTTTAACCGAGTTTTCTATCGATTTTGCCTGAAGTTTGGATGAAATTGGTGGAGTTTTGGAGGAGGAAAGTTTCAGCTTGTTGGCTATGGAAGATGGAGGAAAATTTTATATTTAATGAAGAATTATAACATATTTATATGAATTAACTTTCAGCTAATTTGATTTCCCCCTCCCCCTCCCCTCCGACACTTCTTATATTCGCATTTTGAACCCGAATCTTATAACTATTTATTTTTTTTTTATCCCATTTCAATTATGAAATAATATTTCTTATATTTCTTCAGCTTATGAGTCTAACGGTGATATTAAAAATTTAAAATTTTGAACCCATTTGTTAATCAAAATGTCGACGTGCTTACCTATCCATTGGGCCGATTTTTAGCAATTTGTCAAATCGCTCAAGTATGATGTTCTAATGTCTAAACTAACTTTATTTATGCTTAAAAAACATATATTCAAGGTTATATAAATAAAATTTTAGGGTGTTACACTCTACCCTCCTTCAATAAAATTCATCCTCGAATTTTAAATTATACATACCTCGTCACAGAATAAGAATGGATATCTTGTTCTCATATCCTGCTCACTCTCCCAGGTACATTCATTCATCGTTTGGTTCTTCCATAACACTTTAACCATTGGGATCTCTTTATTACGCAATTGTCTGACTTGTTGATCTATTATTTTCACTGGTGTCTCTTCATAAGTCAATAGCTTGTAGTTCTAGGATATGTGATGGATCAGATATATATTTACGCAGCATGAAAACATGAAACACTGGATGAATGTGGCTCAGGTTAGGTGGGAGTGCCAACCGATAAGACACATTGCCGATCTTGTCTAATATCTCAAATGGCCCAACATATAGGTGATAGCTTCCCTTTCTTTCCAAATCTCATTACACCTCTCATAGGTGAAATCTTCAAGAACACATGATCGCCTATAGCAAAATGAACATCTTTTCTCTTTGGGTCTGCATAACTCTTATGTCGGCTAAAAGCTGTCTTCATCCTTTCTTGAATAATATGGATCTTCTCCATAGTTTCTTTGATCAATTCAGGACCTTCTAACTGTTTTTCCCCTAGTTCTACCCAACATACAGGAGATCTACATTTTCTACCATACAATACTTCATATGGCGCCATGCCAATAATTAAATAATAGCTATTGTTGTAGGAAAATTCAATCAAAGGCAAATACTGATCCCAATTCCATTTAAAGTCCAATACACACAAACGGAGCATATCTTCTAATGTCTGAATTTTACATTCTGATTGCCCATATGTTTGTGGATGAAAGGTCGTACTAAAGTGCAATTAAGCACCTAGTGCCTCTTGAAACTTCTGCCAAAATCGTGCAGTAAATTGAGTCCCTCTATCTAAAATAATAGTTAATGGTATGCCATAAAGTCGTACTATCTTATCAACATACAATTAGGCATACTAAGCAGCTATGTAGCTGGTTTTCACTTCTAGGAAATGAGTTGTCTTAGTCAATCGATCAACTATTACCCAGATGGAGTCATATCCTCATGAAGTTCTAGGTAAACAAACCACAAAGTCCATGGTTACCTGATCCCATTTCCACTATGGCAGTTCTATCTCCTGCAATAAATTTATCCTGCTAATATACTAGACAAGTGGAGAGAAATTGAGCTATATCCCTCTTCATATTGGGCCACCAATAATGCTCCTTTAGATCATGATACATCTTCGTTATTCTAGGATGAACACTGTATAATGCATAATGTATCTCTCTCATAATTCGCTCTTTAAGCCCATCTACATTTGGCACACATAGTCGTTTCCCACATTTTAGTACCCCATTATCAATAATGAATTCTAGGGCTTTCCTAATTCGAACATCTTCTTTTAACTTTTATAATTGAGAATCTTTTTCTTGTGTTGCCTTAATCTCATCAATTAAGGTTGGCATCATATGAAACTGGGCTATCAGAGCTTGGTTTCGATCCTGAGTTCCCAATTCAAACTGGACTCCTATATCAAGTAACTTTTTCACTTCTCTGATTATTGGTCTCCTTGCAACTGTAATGTGAGCTAAACTCCCCATAGATTTCCTGCTCAATACATCTGTCACAACATTAGCTTTACCTGGGTGGTACAATATCTGGAAATCACAATCCTTCAACAGTTCAACCCATCTTCGCTATCAAAGGTTCAGGTCTTTTAACTGCAGAATATACTGTAAACTTTTATGATTTGTGTAAATCTCACATTTCTCTCCATATAAGTAATGCCTCCAAATCTTTAAGGCAAATACAACTGCAGCCATCTCTAAATCGTGCGTAGAATAATTTAACTCATGTTTCTTCAATTGATGAGAAGCATAAGCAATTAACCTCTTATCATGCATCAAGACACAACTAAGTCCGACCCTCGAAGCATCACAATATATTATGAATTTGCCATTCTCTATTGGTAATACCAACACTGGTGCTAATGTAAGACATGATTTCAAAGTTTGAAAACTCTTCTCACATTCATCAGTCCATAGAAATCTTTCTTTCTTTCTGGTTAGTTTAATTATTAGAGTTGCAATTCTTGAAAAATCTTTAACAAACCGCCAATAATAACTGGCCATACCTAAGAAACTCCGCACTTCTATTACATTAGTAGGTCGTCGCCAATTAGCTATAGCTTCCACCTTTTATGGATCCACTTTAATGCCATCTTTTCCCACAATATGACCAAGGAAACATACCTCAGTAAGCCAAAATTCACACTTTGATAGCTTAGCATACATCTTATGCTCTCTCAATATTTGCAATACTATTCTCAGATGCTCTTCATGTTCTTCCTGATTTCTGGAATAGATAAGAATGTCATCTATGAAAATAATGACAAACTTATCCAAATAGGGCTTGAACACCTGATTCATCTAGTCCATAAAAGCAACAGGGGCATTGGTTAACCCAAATGGCAATACAAGGAATTCGTAGTGACCATATCGAGTTCTGAAAGCAATTTTAGACATATCTTCATTCTTAATTCTCAATTGATGATAACCCGATCTAAGGTCAATTTTGGAAAAGTAACTAGCTCCTTGCAAATGATTGAACAGATCATCAATCCGGAGTAATAGATATTTGTTCTTGATGGTCACTTTATTCAACTGTCTGTAATCAATACACATTCGCAATGAACCATCCTTCTTCTTGATAAATAACATAGGAACACCCCACGGTGAACTACTGGGTCTGATAAACCCCTTATCTAACAAGTCTTGCAACTGCACTTTTAACTCTTTTAGTTCTATTGGAGCCATTCTATAAGGTGGGATTGAAATAGGGTCTGTACCCGGATAGACTTCAATCTCAAACTCAATCTCCCTCTTAGGTGGTAAACCTGGCAAATCCTTAGGAAACAAGTCTGGAAACTCATTGACAATAGGAATTTGTTCAACTCCCTTTGAAGTCTTCTGAGTATCCATTACAATTGCCAAGTATGCAGGATATCCCTTTCATAGGAATCTCCTTGCCCCAATAGCAGAAATGAGTTTAATTCCCAAATCACTCTTATCACCTTGATACTCAAATTTATAATGCCCCTCTGGTTGAAATTTAATCTTCTTTTCATAACAGTCAATTACTGCATGATAAGTAGTTAACCAATCCATTCCTAATATCACATCCAATTCTAGCACAAGCAATTCTACTAAATTAATTGGTAAAATTCTACCCTCTATATCTAGTTTACAACCTGGGTATTCATATTTTACCTCTAAGCTCTCACCCAGGGGAGTAAATATTTCTAAGGGTATTAACATCAATTGTTTTTCAATTCCCAATTTAGATGCAAATTTAGGTGATAGAAAGGAATGTGTGGCACCAAAATCAAACAATATTTGAGCTAGTTCACATGACACAGGAATCTTACCTGTTATTGTCTTGCCTGATCTTTGAGCTTCTTGAGCATTAACTACAAAGACCCGGTCTTGCCCTCTACTAGCTGGTGTTGGACCACTAGTCTGACCTTGTCCTGATCCTCTACCTCTGCCTCTACCCCCTATGTCTCTCTGGTCATTTCTACTCATTTGTACAGTAGGCTATGAGGATGTTGTTGTAGTCTGTTGTTCTCCCCACATTGGATAATTCTTCACATAGTGACCATGCTGGCCACATTTCAGGTATGCACCTGTCTGTCTTTTGCATTCACCCTCGTGCCTCTTCCTACAAAAATACATATGGGAACATTAGTTGTCTGCACTGGTGATCTAGATGACCCTTGTGAAAATCTGGATGCAGACTGCCCTGTGGTACCTCTACCCTAACCTCCTCTCTGACCACCTGTCTGTGGTCTCTGCTCAGTCCTAACCGATGTAGTCTCTGTTTGTCTCTGCTAAGAACTCCCTTCACCTCTTTTCTGCTGTCTTCCAGTCTCAATCTTCCTTTTATGTTCTTTTTTCAATCTTTCTTCTTTATATTTTTCTTCCATTTGGACTACTTGATCAACAATCTTGGATAAAGAAGTAAACTCAGCAGATAACAATGCATTATATAGGAAGGCATGCAATCCCCGTCTAAACCTCCTGATCAAGTGTCACAACCCATTTCTGGACCGCGATGGTCCTAGGATGCAGGAGATGCCAATGACGACCGACACTCGTATAACCCAGTATCACATGCAAATATCTATAACCATCAAATAATTAATCAACACTCCAAATTGCTTAGGAAAATTGATTTCCCACCAATAGCTTCAAAGGAGGCAATATTCACAACTATGTATAACTTGATTTTCTACAACAAAACAACCACAAATTATTCATCCATTAGCCTCCAATTAATATATTCTAAGCTCAAATAACATTAACACTCAATCATCAAGCCAAATCATACAACTTCCATTAGGGTTTGGAAATGAGGGAAAATGGTTCAAATGCATCAATTGATGCAATCTAACACCATACCCATCTAATTTAACCTCTAAATCATCTAAAATAACCATAAAACTAAACAAACCAACTTGTTACCTTAAATGAAGGTTCCACTCGAAATGCTATGGAAGAAATTTCTTGGTTTCCTTTGATTTTCCAAGCAAAATAAAGATAGAAAACAAGAAATCAAAGATTGATTTTAAGTTTCCTTTGATTTTTCCTTAAGAAATTTGAAGGAAAAATGGTGGAAGAAGAAGAATGAAGGTTCGGCCAAACTTGAAGAAAGAAAGAAGATGACCAAAAATTTATCTAAGTGTTGCTTATATGGGTGGTTTTAATGGTAAATTATAAATAAATCCTTAAACATTCAAGTATTCATACTTTGACCCCAACTTTTTCTGTAATTTATTCTGACAATTATGTTGAGAATTAGATTTCAAATTAGGGATTCAAAGGCTTATTTTTATTTATACTTATTTATAAAAATAGTTTCAGAGCCATTCTGAAACTCATATTGTAATACCCTATAAATTTCTAATTCACATGCATGTTTTAATTCTCAGTATGTGGTTCATTAGTCTTGAAATGATGGGAAATAATTTTAGAGACACAATTAAAAAGCGAACTAGTTACTTTTTCAGAAATTGGCGGTGTCAGGAACACTGTCGAGAAATTAGCAGTCCGGTCAACAGAAGAATTTTTGAAGTTGACCTGAGGGTAAAAGATCGCTATAAATCATGTGTAATTTTGGTAAAAATAAAGAAGTGAAAATCATTTAGGAACACTGAAAAAGTAACTAATGGCAAAATCGTAAATAAATAGAAGTTTAAGGTAAATAGTGAAAATTGATCGGTCGGAGTTACAGAATTACTCTGAAACCATTTTTATAAATAAGTATAAATTAAAATAAGTTTATTTATTCTCCACTTTAAATTCTAAATCCTGACAGAATAAATTACAGAAGATTTTGGACTAAAGTGTGATGGATGAAAGTTGGAGGAGTTAGTTGTAATTTGCCATTTGATTTTTGTATATATTTTACACTTAGGAAAAATTGGTCATCATCTTCTCTATCTTCTTCTTTTGGATGAACCAAGCTTTGCCATTTTCCATCCATTTCTTCTTCATTTCTTCACCAAAATTCTTAGAAAAAACTTATAAAAAAAGTTGGGTTTTAGCTTGTTTTTACTTATATCTTCCATCAATTTTCTTGAAAGTTTAAAGGAAACCAAGGAATTTCTTCTAAGGCAATTTAGATAGATCATCATATTGAGGTAAAGGATTAGTTTGTTTGATTTTATAGTTTATTTAGATGTTATTTAGGTTGAATTTGATGGGTTTGTAGTTAGATTGCATCAATTGATGCTAATGGATAGAAATACCTAAATTGCCTAGCTTATTTGAAGTTGTAAGAAAGGGTTTAATGAATTAAAGTTAGATTATGTTATTTGATGTTAGAATATTTTAATTGGATGTGAATAGACAACTAATTGATGGTTTGTTTGATGTAGAACACAATATTTGACAAAAGTATGCAATTTGGCTTAATTGGAGAATTTAGGTGAAAAGCTTGTTTTCAAAGCAATTTGAAGCATTAGGTAAGTCTAATATGCATCAAATAACATGTCTTATGTATTAAAATGTTAATTGGAATTCTCCTTTGGAAGCCCATTTTTGGCTGAACCCTTGATCACTATTCATTCCATTGTTTTTGCTTTGTTTTTCTTCATGTTTTGTAAGCCTATTTGATCCTTTAAATGATGTTTATTATTGTATATCTATTGCCTATTGTATTGCCTTGGTTGTGAGTTGATTATTGAATAATGGGGCAATGTTGGAGTTACACCATAACTATGCCAATTTGTCCATTTCATAATGCCCATCAAGTGTTTATGAAAATGCTTAGTTCATTTGCCTTTGGCCTATTGCTTAGTATTCCATAGGCCTACCATTTGAATGCCATTGTCACCAGCGACGTTGGTATACCAATTGGCCCGTCGATTTTCCTTGCTGAACTAATTTTTGTTCCATACCTTTGTTATTTACCATAACCTTTATCCTTACTTGTATATTGTATCTTGCAATGCTTTTAATTCAAATACGATTTGATTTGAAAGATATTGAGTTTATTGATAGTGATGATGCCATTATTGCATAATGGTGTCTATTGATGTGATATTCATTTGTATTGACCTAAATGTGGTTTGACAGAGCTGCCGCACCGACAGGGTAGCGAGTACATACTGTCGACAATGTACACATTGATATTGATGCCCTAGCTAGGAAGAGTTATTGGTCCCGACCATAGGACCTGATCAGTCTTATGCCTACTTGATATGTGATCGACTGTGTGATTACACATAGTCTATGTGTTACAGGACACTATATCTGTCTTACCATATGATTCCATGACTTGATATGACCATTGATATTTCTATCGATTTCTGATACTGATTTTGTAAACCAACATGATTGACACTGTCCCATTGTTCCTTTACATATATATATATATATCATTGTCCTATCTCATTTGCTTTGCGATGCATATAGATTCACTGAGTATCTTATATACTCACCTTTTCATTGTTTAACCATTTCAGGAGAGGAGTAGGCTGCAGAATCCTATCGTTTATTATTCGAGGATTTCTGCTACAGTCATCTGATGTATATTTTTTGATATTTTTGATATTTTTGTATTTTGATATTCATAATCTAGCTGTTCAATGGGGTATGTATGGGTTAGCTTGGAAATGAACATGTATATATGTTATGATGATATTATGAGTTATATGATGATTATATGATATGATGTATTGATCATTACGACCAATTGCAGTAAATTACAGAATGATTGACAGAATAACATAATGGATGATAACTAACTAAAATGGATAATATATTGTGGTTTATAGACTATGCATGTAATACTGGATTCTACGGGTGTCGGTAGCCATTGGCATCTCCCATGCCCTAGGACTGTCACAATCTGGAAACAGGTGGTGACACAGATAGACCAATTTCTACTATACCCCTTAAAGTTTCATTTATTTACGGTTTTTCCATTACTTACTTTTTCAGTGTTCCTAAATATTTTTCACACCTTTCTTTTTACCATAATTACACATACATAGTATGATCATTATCAATATAACATGTAAATAGCATAAGGTGGACCAGACCCTATGGCTAGGACCATAACCTTTCCAAGCTAGGGTATCACTGGAATTTCATTGTACATAATGCTGATGGTATTTACCCATTATCCCATCAGTAAGGTAGCTCTGTCATATAAACATTAGAATATGTTAAAGATAGCAAATAAGATATTAAATAGGTAAGAGATTCAGCAAGGCTCATTTTTTGTAACTTTGGCTCATTTGAGCTATTTAGGCAAGTAAACACGTATAGGATCATTATCCTTAACAAAGAACTATTATAGTATAGGCAAAATTCCATAAAAATCACTTAGGATATAAGTTCAAAATATGTCAAGAAGACACATTTACACTGGTGACAAAGAAAGTCACCCATTTTAGCAAATTTGGTAACAATTGGTTTCTTAAGGAAATTAACAAAGGTCATTTCGTCGAGCACTTGGTATGCATCACTTTAGGACTAAATAAATATAGTATCGGGACATATTGATCAAAAGCCAAAGTTCACAAGTCAAGCCTCAATGACAACAAACATAAAGGCATTATCAAACAGGGTTTATATACATCAATAAACAACACAATCAAAGCTTGAATTCAAGGAAAATTCAAAGGAAACTCAAATGAAACACTTTGGCCAAAAGTTTCAGGAATTTAAATGGATTCTATTTGATCAAAGAAAGATTCAAACATGCATAATAATATATATATATAACTCACCAGAACCGACGAATCGATCGTTTACGCAATAAAATGCATATGTGCTTATAATAGGCAAAAGAAGTGTTCTTCGGTTTTCTTCGATTCTACAATCAATTTTACTACATGTTTAACCTTAAATGGATGCTAACTAACATATTTAAACATTAATTAGAATTATGGAATCCTATACAGAAAATCCATTTCAAACATAAACCTAGTTTTAGGTTTTCTCTAATTTCGATCAAATCTTGAAATCTTTCGATCTAATCATGTTTATAATTATTTATATAGCTTAAATGAATCAAAATAATGAAGAAAAAATCATCCTCGCCCGAATTCTTCAAGTGTCAGAAATTTAGGTTTGGAGTTTCATCAATTTCTAGCTTGAATTTCTTGGAATTTTCGATGGAAATTAGCTTATCGGTAGTTTAACCGAGTTTTCTATCGATTTTGCTTGAAGTTTGGATGAAATTGGTGGAGTTTTGAAGGAGGAGAGTTTCATCTGGTTGGATATGGAAGATAGAGGAAAATTTTATATTTAATGAAGAATTATAATACATTTATATGAATTAATTTTTAGCTAATTCGATTTCCCCCCGACACTTCTCATATTCGCATTTTGAACTCGAAACTTATAACTATTTATTTTTTTTGTCCCATTTCAATTCTGAAATAATATTTCTTATATTTCTCCAACTTATAAGTCTAATGGTGATATTAAAAATTAAAAATTTCGAACCCGTTCGTTAATCAAAATATCGACGTGCTTACCTATCCACAAGGCCGATTTTTAGCGATTTGTCAAATTGCGCAAGTATGATGTTCTAATGTCTAAACTAACTTTATTTATGCTTAAAAAACATATATTCAAGGTTATATAAATAAAATTTTAGGGTGTTATAGTAGCATTTGGAAGAGCTCATATTTATAAGTAAGAATTTGAGTCTTCTTACCCTTAACTTGATTTGTTCCTTCATGAGTGGTCTCAAGAGTATCCCAAATTTTCTTTGCCAAAATGTAATGTGAGATTTTGCAATTCTTTTCTCTTCTCTACTCAATTTATTGCCTTTTGATTCCTCCCATTTGATTTCTTTTCCACCGGTGTCCATTCAATTTTTGGTTTGATGACTTTCATATCATCAACAGTTTTTGTAGAAACGATATAACCCACTTCAACTATATCTCAAAGACCAATGCCATCTCTATCCAAGTAGATTTCTATTCTATTTTTTCAATAGAGATAGTTGGTGCCATTGAAGTAAGATGGTCTCATAGTGGAACCGCCTTCAATGATGTTGGTTGCTTGGTTTTCCATATGATTTTTGATCCAAGATAGTTAAATCTTTAAAAAAAATGGATTCAAAATTTTGATACTAATGGGAAAGTCCCTTAGCAAGCAAGAAAGGGTGAATTGGTTGTCTTTAAAAATTAATGACAACTTAAAAATAATAAGGAGAAGAAGAAAAAAAAAAATTCACATAAGGAATGTATATTAGTTTGGCCAAAATAAGTCTACGTTCACTTCTCAATATCACACTTGAGTATTTCACTAACTTTGATACTTTTTAAAGGTTCAAGATTAAACCTTAAAGTGTTTTGGCTCACATTAAACCTTACAATGTATTTTACAAATAGGCACACATACAACCCTAAAGAATTACAAGTGATGAGAAAGAAATTACCCAATTACTTTTACCTAACTCTCAGAAATTAATTACCCTTCAACAACCTTGAAGATTAGTAATTAATTCTCTTTAAAATAGATAACTCAAATATTGAGTTTAAAAACACTTGAATGCTCAAAGATATGAATTAATGTACTATGAATAGTTGTTGTTTCTCTATTAACTTCATACCAACCCATATAAATAGTTTTCAGCTTAAAAGAGTCATTTTGGTGCATTAAATATACATTTAATACAAATCTCCGTACCTGCAAGGACTATTTTTTTGTCACTTATTGAAGTGTAGTGGCGGCTACACAAGGAGTAGTGGGCACTACTCAGTAAGTAGCGGAAGCTACTTAACTTATAGCGAGCGTGACTCTTTCTGGAATGAAGAACTTCACGGCCCTGACTTTTCATGTAGCGAGGATGAATTCTTATAAGTAACGGGCACTACTTCATATGTAGCAGGTGCGACACTTCTTCCAATTTCTTCAAAACGTTTTTGTGTCTCTGAGTTATCTTTATAGCGAGTGTTACTATTCTGCTCCTTTGACCCTTGAGCTTTTGGACCTCTTGGACTTGAAGCTTGTGGCTGTGACATGTTTGTAGCGGTTGCTACTCAACTTTAACATATGTAGCGGTAAGTACTTTTTTAGGTAGCTGGCGCTATATAGTTAAGTAGCAGGGGCTACGTTGCTTGTAGTGGGGGCTACATAACTTGTTCTCAGTTCTATGCCTTTATTAAACTTAAGTAGTGGGGTTACTTAAAGGTGTAGTGGGCGCTATATAAAAGCAAGCAGTAATCTAAAAAATTGAACATTACATATAATCAAACAAACAAGATTAGTAGTTTAATTAGTTGTTTGTACCTATCAAAATGAGCATGTTAGAACACTAAAGGTCTAACAAAGGGGGAAAGGAAGATTCATTAGTGTAGGTGAGATAAAATGTGTTTAGCCAAGCAAAAAGGGGGCCTGGCATTCGACACTTTCAAAATTTTAATCTTGTTATGTTAACAAAGCAAGTTTGGAGACTAGCTATTGATTTGATTCCTTATTGTTTAGACTGATGAAAGTATGTTATTTTTCCATATTCTAGTATTCTTAAAGCTACAGTAGGGTATCAACCGAGTTATGCCTGGTGTAGTTTGATGAAGGCTAAATGGACTATTGAGCAATGATCCTTTTGGCGAGTTAGTAATAGATGTGATTTTAGAATTTAGGGTGACAAGTGGATTCCAAAGTAGGATGGTTTTATGGCTGTATCCTCTTGTCAAGTTCTTAATAGTGAAGCTAATGTTATTGAACAAATTTCTAATAATGAAATTTGGAATCATGAGCTTATTGAGGATATTTTTTTTTTTGCCAGGAAGAGGCTAAGTTTATTCCCTCTATTCCATTTAGTAATAGGAGGCATTCTGATATAATATCTTGGTTTTATAATGCTAATGGAAATTATTCAATTAAAAGTGGTTATCAATTTGCCTTTTACTTTACAAATCCTAATGTTGCTAATGATGATGTTAGGGCTAATTTTATTGCTATAAACATTCAAATGTAGTGGTCTTTGATATGGAATTTAACATTTCCACTGAAGGTAAAACATGTTCTTTGGAAGGCCTCTCGCTCAAATTTACCTACGGGTGATCTCATGCTTCAAAGAAATCTTCATTTGAATCCGATTTGTAAGCGATGTAATTCTAAGATTGAATATAATTTCCGTGCTTTATGTGATTGCTTTGCTATAAAATTAATTTGGTGTGCAAGTTCTATTGCATATCTGGCATCACCTTTTGCAGGATCAACATTCCAATACTGGTTCATGTCGTTAGTGAGCTTAAAGAATTCTGAGGCTCTCAATTTATTTTGCCTCTTTTCCTGGTCTATTTGGAATTCTAGGAATGAAATTTGATTCATACAATTTTTGTGCATAGCTACTGATATTTTCTCTCGAGCATTGCGACTTCTACAAGACTATAAAGAAGCTAATAGTCCACAATATGTTATTCTAGGTGTTCCTTCTCCCTCTCATCAGCTTCTACCAATTGTGGGTTCAATAAAACCCAACTCAAATGCTATTGTTTATAAAAATGATGGCTATGGCTGTGGAGTTATCTTTAGAAATGTTGCTGGGAAAGTTATGGCCTCTGCTTCGCTTTGGAGGGACTATGATTGTATTGTCGATATTGCAGAAGTATGATATGTTCTTTATGGTATGCAGTTGGTTGTTTCTTTAAGTTTCTCAATTCTTTTAGTGGAAAGTGATAGTTTGACTGTGATTTATGCTTTACAAAATCACAGAAATGACCTATCTCAGCTTGATCTTGTTCCTTTCTGATATTATTAATTCTTCAAATAATTTTTCTTCTATTGGTTTTAGTTTTTTTTTCTAGGAGAAATAATTTGGTGCCTCATAAGCTAGCCTAATATACTTTATCAAACTCTAGAGATGAGAACATTTAATGCAAGAGGTTCCATCCCATTGCTAGTTTTATTAGAGCAATTGCGCTTTAAAATTCTTGAATGAATTTGATTATATCCTAAAAAAATTTGGGTTAGTTACTCTAAGATTCTGCATTTTAGCCAATTATACTAAAAAATTTATACATTTTGACTCTATTAAAATTTAAGGTCATTATGTTAGAAAATCCATTAAATTTATAAAAAAAGTCTTAAATACCTATCATTTTCAACATAATTTTCACTCAAAATGTCATTACTCTCAACTAAACCAAAATTTTCATTTTCATCACCATCACTACACCACCATCAACCCACTACCACGGAGTTCAAAAACTACTCAACCTCTTCCTTGGCCATAACACCAATACCAAACTCCTTTGCTTTGGCAGAATCTCTCCTCAGGCTTACCACATATTCTTTTCCTATAAGTTTTGAAATTGTCCCTATAACTACCATGACTTTCTTCTGCTTATTATTTCCTCGAAAACCCTTCATATTCACCAAATCTGCCTCTAAGTACCTTTTCTGACAAGCCTGAACTCGAACCAGTAGTACTTGAACTTGAACTTCTAGAGCCGGAAGCCAAGTCCGAACTGGATAATCCACTCGTAGAATGATCATCAGAATTTTTGGTTAAATTACCTAAGATCCCAGCCGCTATGTTGATATCACAAGCGGCGAAGGCATCTTCGAATGAGATCGAATCAAAAGCCTCCATTAAAGCCAAAACAACTTTGGTTTCTTATTGCTATGGCTGTTCAGTTTGTTGTCCATAGTCGTTACTAGTTTCAGTTTGTTTTACATGGTCGTTACTAGAGGGATTAGAGGCGTGCGAGGGTCGATGCTTCGAGGGATTGGAGGTGTGTGGGGTACATTGCTTCTTCTTCTTCTTGGTGTGCTATTTTATGGTTTTGTAGAAATTGGAGAGATAATTATTAGATGAATCAGAGAGAAATTGATTGTTGAATGGATATTGTGGAACCTTAAATTATTGGATGAGAATGAATAGGAAAAGATGAATTCGGGGCTAAAAATGAAATTATTGAAAATAGTAAGTAAAGGTTGTTGAGAGAGATTCATTGTCATAAGTGAGTATGATGAATTAGAGTTTACAAATGAGTTATGGGGTAAAAAAGGTATTTTGAGAATTAAAATAAAATAATTTAGCAAAAGTTGATTTTTTACATATTAACTAATAGAAAAATACGAAATTTTTTACGAAAAAACCTAATAATATAATATAGTCAAAATATAAAATTTTTTTAATATAATTTTAAAAATATATCAACTTTTTAATATAATTAGACAAAATACAAGATTTCAGATTAATTAGCCAAAAAATTTTGATGTTATTATTATGTAATTTAAAAATTTTTATTTATACCGTAATAATGAATTAATAAGCTTAAGTTGCATTGATGGGATTACAAACTAGTAAAGAGGAAAAAAAAAAAAAAAAAGAAAAAAAGAAAAAAGGAAACAGTAAATCATCGTCTGCTTGTCAGATTCCGTAACTCTAACTCAGTCGTCCAAAATAGCTTCGCTCATTATCCTTTAGCTTCACGGCTCATTCTCGAAACCCAGAAATTACCAGAAACTAAAATTCAAACCCAAATCTTCAAATCTCTTAATTATTACTATTAATCAATTTCAATTCAATTACCCTTTAAAATTGCCTAATTTTCTTTTCTTTTTTTGACTGGAAATGGCCCTATTGCTAGACGACATTGTGCAATCATTGGAGCTATGGCTGAATTTTATAAAGAAGAAGCCGCAACCTTGTGTGGATCCGAATCTAGACCCGGTTTTATTGGTGCCAGGTATCGCTGGTTCGATTCTGAAGGCGGTGGACAATGACAACGATAAAAAGGATGAACGGGTTTGGGTCCGAATTCTTAAAGCCGATTACGAGTTTCGCACCAAGTTGTGGTCGCGTTTCGATCCTTCTACGGGTAATTTTCGCTTAGATAATTTAATTTTCAGTTTATTGAAAGTAATTGCTCTATTTTATTATATGAAATTGGCGATTCATGTAACGTGCTTAACGACCTTATTTTAGGGAAAATAAGAAATATAGACGTTTTTCTCATCCTATTTAGAAACATAAGGAAAATTCAAGCCTTTTAAGTCTCTATATGGTTACTGAGAAACTGGTTATATAATTGATCTTAGGCAGTTGTTTCTTTAAGCATATAAAAGAGATTGCGTGAGCAAATTCAGTATTCAAGTTGACATTGAAGAAGAATGCATACATTGCTTAGGTCTCTCACATGGGTTATTCTGGAAGTGCTTCATCTTTTTTTTTCCCCTATTTTCTCTTAAAGTTTTAGTTCTTGAATTATGATGTTAACTAATTTGATTCCATTTCATGGTCCCTGTGATGCTGGAGAATGTTTTTTTATTTATTCTTAGAATGTTTTGTTCATTCTTAGGAGTTTCTTGTGTTTTCCCTTAATTTTTTTTTTCTAAATTTGTAAAATTTTGTTGCTTATATGAAACAGGCAGAACTATGTCATTAGATCCAAAAACACGTATAATGGTTCCTGAGGACAGATATGGATTGCATGCAATTGATGTCCTGGATCCTGACATGGTAAATTTTTGTCTTCTTGCATCTTGTGCTTATAATACAAGGTTTCAGTCTCATGTTGAAAACCTACTTAGCCTAGTATATTTTGTCTTCTTAACTTCTTCTGACCAACTATTAATCATTTTTGCTTAAGAACTATGTCTCTAAGATGCTATAAAAACCCTAGGGAATATATTGAAATATAATAGCCGCCTTTTTGTTTTATTAACTGATTCTTCATCATGCATTACTGTTGAGTATCAACTGTGGATACACACCAAATTCTATTTTCTGCTGCACAGATCATAGGACGTGAATGTGTTTATTATTTCCATGATATGATTGTTGAGATGATCAGTTGGGGTTTTCAAGAAGGAAAAACCTTATTTGGATTTGGGTATGATTTTCGGCAAAGCAATAGGTATGTGCTGAACTACAAACTTCTCATGAATGCTTGTGATATTTTTAGATTAAATTTTCTGAACAGTCATTTTTCAGTGCATTATCTTTTCTTGAGTTCGTAAGACTAGATTTCTTATTATAGGAGAACAAACATCATCATCAGTGCATTGGAGAAAAGGAAAAAAAAAAAAAGTTATGGTGCATGTATTACAGGAAATTCCTATTCAACCTCTTAGAGAGTTATTTTCAATTTTTTTTTTGTCCATTCCAAATTGTTTATGTATCATCAAGGTGAAAGCAGGACACTTGTTAACTTTCCTTTGCAACAATGATATCAATAGATGTTGTTTATTGGAGACAGAAAAATTTGTGTGATAAAAAGTTGCTCTCTTAAATATTTTCTTAAATATTGTGCCAAGTCAAAGAGGAAATTCTAAGACATAGGGAGTAAGATTTTAATATTTTGGCTTTCAAGATTTTTTTTTTGGTTTTCTGTTCTGTTCAAATTTACTGTGGTAAATGCTTTAGCTGATTTATAAAACTGCAGTTCTCAAGCATTAAATTTTTTTTCTGTTCTTGAATCTGCAGTTGTATGGGATAGGAAATAATAAGCAGTCCATAGTGATAATCAGAAAGTTAACTGTTGTAGTAATTGTGCAAATTTTGACTTTTTATGAAGTTTCTTTGTAATGAATATAAAGAGCCTAAAGTGTAAAGTTTTTTGTGAAATGTAATGGAAAATAATGTTAGTATACTTAATATGGGAAGCCATCATGTTACAACTACTGTGAATCTGAGAAACATGATGTACCTTAAATGAAGCAAGCTCAGCACATGATTGGCAGGAATGCTGATTGGATATATCTTTTCTTTCCAACAAGAGAATAAATGTAAAATATGCATTAATCTGATACAAAATGTATATGTAGCTTATTTTATCTAATTATGTGACCAAATGCATATGGGTATCCCTTTTTGGATTCAAGTTTATCTTCTTGACTTGGAGTTGGTGGAAATCGATGCTCTCTTGATGACTGTAGTAGTGTAGTTCAGTCTTGGTTTATGTTTGGTTTGATGTTTATTGTAGACAATTGATTGGCAACTAATTGTTTGCTAGTAGCAAGGGAAGCATGCAAAACTCAGTGTTTGATTTTGCTTTTGAAATGATTGTTGCAATTCTTTTTGCTTCCTTGATTTTGCTGTCTGTTCAATGGCATTGGCTTTCTGATGAAGATGTTTGTTTACTTTTATGTGCTTATGCTTATTTGTCTTTTAGGTTGCCAGAGACAATGGAGTGCTTTGCTAAAAAATTAGAGTCAGTGTATAATGCTTCTGGTGGGAAGAAGATAAACATCATAAGCCATTCTATGGGGGGTCTTCTAGTTAAATGTTTCATGTCCTTGCACAGTGATGTAACAATCCCACACTTTCCCCTGGGTTATCTTCTTTTTCCCCCCCCTCTCTCTCTCTCTCTCTCTCTATATATATATATATATATATATATATTAGATGATATATTGTAATCTGTTGCTCCACCCTCCTATTCTTTCTCTCTCTAATCACCTTATGTATTGATGCCTTTTTATTACAGATTTTTGAGAAATATGTGAAGAATTGGATTGCCATTGCTGCACCTTTTCAGGGTAAGTGATTATTTGGCAATTTGGTAACCTATGGATGGTCTTACTGGCTGTATTACTCTACATCATTCATTGCAGGGAATTGAAAATGTAGAAATACATTGTAACTTGTAAAACTAGGATTAGGTTGAGAATAACATGGAACCTGAAAGTGTAGGATGGAGAAAAGAAAAAGAAGGCAAAGGGAGAAGGAAGATGAATGGGAGCTATATTTAGAGAAGAAAAAAAAAAGGTTACAGTATTTTTTTTAATTACTGGCCGCTGATTTCAAAATACAGATAGGTGACCTTGTATTGGCAATGGAGTCAACTGTGTAATGGGAAATGGTACTGATGATGAAGGTTGTATTTGTAGATTAAAACTATGTCAGTTCTTGTAGTAACAGTTGGGAAAGAAGTTGCTATTAATTTAACGCGTTAAGTATAATTTTTTACTGACATATGAAGTATTTTTTGGATTCAATATAAACATTATCAAATGCAATTGAAAATTAAGTGTTGAAAATTTTAATATCAAATGCTTAATATGGTTACGAGGCACCATAAGTTGATATCAAGTTTCAAATTTATTCCGTACTGTATATGGAAAATTTAAAATTGTAGTATGACAATGTAGGATTGCATTTAAGTATTTTGCTTGTACCACTTAATGAACTTTTTAAATGAGATGTTTCTATACTCGAATATAATTTTAGTTCTGTAGCATAAAGTTTGTACTTCTATTGATTGGTCACAATATAGGAGGTCTATTAATCTTGTCTAAGTTGCATTGCTTTGTGACTTTAATTTTCCATTTATGCAGCTTCAATTAGTTGGAGAATTTTTACTCATACATGATTTTGAAATTTTATTCAAATGACATTGTGAGTGTGCGTTTATATTTATCTAACAGGTGCACCTGGATACATCGCATCTACTTTTCTAAATGGGATGTCATTTGTCCAAGGGTGGGAACAAAATTTTTTTATATCAAAGTGGAGCATGCACCAGCTGGTGGGAGCTCTTCTACTTTGGCATTTTAATTCACATGTTTGTTCGAGTTTCATTCATGTGCTGTCATTAAATATTGATTATGAATGGTTTCAAAGTTAAACTATGTTTAAAGTGAACTATCTTTTGTTTCTTTGGATTTGTGTACTCCCTCTCTTATCTCTCTATCTCACTACATACAGCTTTTCTTTTTACCTGGAATATTTTGAGGGGCTTTATCCATAATGTTCTTTATTTCAGAATCATTGGAAACCTATCTGTTGTCTGTGCTAGATAGATCAGGTGATATGAATGTATGAGATAAAGAAAATGGGAAATGTTGAAAATTTTTTTCCTAATCCTAAAAGCAATTACTTTCTTTTCTTGGCTTTCCCATCTACAATTTTGCTTTCATCCTCTGAATGTGGAAAGCAGTATACCCTTTCAAATGTGACTTTGACCCACCGGAATGCATTTTGTAGAGTAGTTTGGTGTTAGTGAATTGCTACCCATTTTTATGTTTTCGCAATTTTTTTTTTCCTCCACTCAATAAAGTAATTTGACAGTTGCCAATAACAATTTTCTTTCAATTAAATCCTGTAAGGCGCTTTCAGTGCCTTCTCAAATAACTGTTTTCCGCTTTTGTGACTTCAAAGTTTTGATCTCTGCGTATATATGCATGAGCTTATTTTATGCATGATGTGTTGGTTTTTCAGCTCATTGAATGTCCATCGATATATGAATTGATGGCATGCCCACATTTTAATTGGCAACACATTCCTCTTCTTGAAATGTGGAGAGAGAAACAAGATAGTAATGGTAACTCTCATATGATCCTAGAGACATATCCCCCTGAAGAGAGCATAAAAGTTTTCAAAGAGGCTCTTTCAAGCAATACGGTGAGCTAAAGACTTTTCTTGCATGTAATATTGATTTATGAAGCTTTATATGACCTTTTCCTAAAAATATATTAGTTCCTGGAAGGTCTGTTATCTTTGGATTGCAAAGCTTTTTATAGTTTAAGAACATTCAAATCTCACCTTCTCAAGAGCTAAATAATTGTTATTAACAATCAATCAATCATACATTTATTTGATGTTTTTATTTAAGACTAAAGACTGGGTAAATTACACTAATGGTTGCATCTAGTTTTAATAGGATTATGTAACTTCAATTTGTCATTTTTTATTTGCTGAGCTTTAATTTTGATCTAATAATGATAACTCACCCTGTGTACAGAATGTTGACATGGCATTGAACATAAAATATTCCATTGCAAAAAATCATATTTTTACATAGTAAGCTAACTTGAATCCCACTCACTGAAAAGCATGCTTCTTTTTTTTTAGCCTATTTCATTTGGGTGGACCTTGTTTGCTGACTATATAGTGAGTATGTCCTAAATTAGCTTATTAGGAGAGAATACACTTTTGTTTTCAGTAAGATTTTCTATTTTTAGTGTTATGTCAGCATTTTGACCACCACACTCTTGCTGGTGATCTATCATTGGAATGAAAATCAAAGTTTAGTGACTAAAAATTTGATAACTTGAAGTTATATGACCATATTGAAATTAAGTGCAAAGTTTGGTGACCATCAATGTGATTTAGCCACTAAAGATCTGATGTTAGAACTTAGATTATTTAACTTTAATTTAACTATCATGGTCTAGAAATTATATTTACCCAAGATACATGTTTAGGTTTCATGTATTAATCATTAGAAGTGATATTATGATGAGAAAAAAAATTAGTAGATGTGCATGTACTGTGTGTTTGGCTTATAATGAATGGATTTTCTTATTCCAGGTCAATTATAATGGAGTGGATATTCCTCTACCTTTTAACTTAGAGATCCTGAAATGGGCTAATGAAACCAAGAAGGTTCTATCTTCTGCTAAGGTTCCTCCTCAAGTTAAATTCTACAATATATACGGGATCAACCTCGAGACTCCTCACAGTGTTTGGTAATACTTTTATCCACTCTTCAGATATAAAATATTTTGTATCCCCACCAATATAATCCATGCTAATTGTCAAGATCAAAAAAGTGTTATGCAATGGCCTCTAGTCATTGCAGAGTTCTTCCTTCTATTATTTTGGATAGTGTAGAGCTCTTCAATTTTTGTATAGGGGGCTGGTATTTATACAGATTAGGTTGTAGATTTAATATCTTGTAGCTGAATGTTATAGTTTTTGAACATGAGTTGAATCAGAAATAGGAAAATACTTTGGAGATTTAGTGGTAGTACCAGCCCATGGATCTTGTCTTTGGTTTAATTTTCTTATGCAGGTCTATGACACTGCTGTTGTTAGTGGTGCTCGATAACTTGGTTAGGCCTTTAAAATTATAATTTTTTGCGTTGGATTTTTTTTTTTTTTGGGTTTATGAGCTTGATTTCTGAATTTTTATAACATTTTTGTTATCCAGATAATTAAGATAAGAGAGACAAAATCTACTTAATGTTGTAAGTTAGCAATGATTTTTCTCAACTATCGCCACCATCACTAGTATTTTTGTTGTCTATCATCACCACTGCTACCATCCAGCACAACCACACCAGCCTCTGCTACTAAAAATATCATCACCTTACCATTACCAATACCATTGTTACTGCCACTATCATTGTATCTACTTTTCTGTAATCCATCATAATATTTTTTTTTTTTAAATCCAGTAATAATATGTGATTACTTTGACAACTTATCATTTTAGTTTTAATTTAAAAAAATTTCTGGCACCTAATACTCCAGACATTCAATTGATTTCAACTGTTAATTTTTCAGTTTTGTCAAATACTGCTTAAAAGAGTTATTATAATTTATCGACAAATCAGAATGGTAATGACATTTTAAAATCTTGAGAACTTTACTTTTAGGGTGTTATGTTCTCTTCCTTAGTGTGTGTTAAGATGGTCAATTCTTAACAGTTTGGTAGATGCAATTCTAGGATTTGCAATTGAAGGAAGAAGAGAAATTGAGGAAATAGGGAGAAATAGAAGAATTAGGTTGAGGAATAGAGGTAAATTTAAGAGAAAGTATTCTATTATTGAATTCTGGAATGAAGTACAAAAACTACCATTAACTACTTTTTATACTTCTGTTCCAGTAATACAGTTTGTACTACTGCTGTAATAATTCCCTAACTACCTCTAACAGCTCTTCCCTCCAAATCCTAAGCCCGGATCCTATACAATTATTCCTAGATCTACTATCATGCATCCCTTATACTAATAACAACACAACTTACTACTACCAACACACACAATTCACTACTCATCTCAGTCACTTTCCAGCATCTTCACTACTGCCCTTCCTTTCCCATTCCATTTTCTTCTATAATATGTAATAATACCCTCCCCTTGAGTTCTTTCTTGACCCCAAGAAAGAGAGGAATCTGGAAATTGAGCTTGAATAAGAGTAATCTTCCCAAGTAACATTCTCCTTAGGTAAGTTTGTCCACTTGATTAATCCTTGAAAAACAGTAGAGTTGTCCCTTGTAATAGTTCTAGTTTGTAAAACCTGTTCTGGTTATGTCATAGGAAAGTCAGCCTGCATAGCAGCAAGGTCTTGCAGAGGTGTGACATGCTCTCCTAGCTTTTTCTTAAGTAGGGATACATGGAACACAGGATGTATGGCAGCAGTAGGTGGTAATTGCAACTTATTGGCTACCTATCCCACCTTATCAAGAACCTGAAAAGGTCCATAATACATAGCAGTAAGCTTAAGATGCTGCCTTAAAGCTATAGAAGTCTGTCTGTAGGGTTGCTGCTTGAGAAAGACCCAATCACCCACTTCAAATGTCCTCTCAAACCTATGCTTGTTCTGCTGCTGCTTCATTCTATTCGGAGCAGTAGTTAAATTTTCTTTTAGGATGTCCAGTAGCTGTTGTCTTTGTTGCAACAAGTCTCCTACAACTTGTACCTTTGATGAACCAGGCAGTAACCCTAGAGGAAATGGAGGAGAGTAGCCATATAATGCCTCAAAGGGAGACATTTTTAAGGCACTGTGATAGGATGAATTATACCACCACTCTGCCAAGGACAAATACTTGTTCCAGCCTTTAGGATGTAGATGAGTCATACATCTCAAATATCCATCAGTTTGAGGGTGATTTGTTGTGCTATAAGTGAGTATAGTGCCTAACAATGTGAACAACTCCCTCCAAAAATTGCTTGTAAAAACTCTTTCTGTTAGTCACTACTGTCTGAGGTGCTCCATGCAACTTAAACACTTCATTTAAGAAAACTTGAGCCACAGTGTGGGCGGTGAAAGGATGTACTAAAGACTGAAAATGTGCATATTTGGTAAATCGACAAACCACTACCAATATGGTATCCTTACCCTGAGATTTTGGCAATTGCTCAATGAAATCCATTGAGATATGCTGCCAGGCCTGGTTTGGAATGGGCAGAGGCTGTAACAAGCCTGGAGTAGCACAGTGCTCAGGTTTGCACCTAGCACAAGTGTCACAACCCTTAATCCACTCCAATTTATTGAAGCATACCAGGCTAGTAGAAGTGTCTATGCAGCTTGGCATAAGTTGCTTGGATGCCTGAATACCCCCCCAAAGCATTGTTATGATAAGTCTGAAATAGATGTTGCCCGAGATTTGTAGGACTCCTATATACGGCTTCTCTTTATACTATAGCACCCCATTCTTACGTTCCAACCCTGGATGACCAATCTTGTCTATTACTATCTGCTACAATAAGTCTTGAGCCTTAGGATCTTGCTCATAGGAGCTAATAATGTGGCTCATCCAAGCAGGCACCACCTGAGACAAGGCTGCACAGGAATAATGCACTTGCTGACAGTCAGCTGGCTGCAACCCATAATCCCTCCATGATAAGGCATCTACCACCTGAATCTCTGTACCCTTCTTGTATAAAATTTTGTAATCCAATCCCAACAACTTTGAAATATCTTTTTGCTGCAAGTTGGTGTGTAACCTTTGCTCCAAAAGGTATTTAATACTCTCATTGTCAGTTTTAATAAAGAATTGACCTTGCTTCAAATAGTGTCTCCCTTTGGAGACTGTATAGGTAATAGCCAGCAACTCCTTTTCATATATTGAAAGACTGTTGTTTCTAGTACTAAATGCCTTGGAAATGAAGGTAATTGGGTGGCCTTGTTGTTGCAACACTGCCCCCATATCCCAACTACTTGCATCAGTTCCCACTGTAAAAGGACAGTTGAAATGAGGCAATGCCAATACTGGAGCCCGTGTCATTCTGGTCTTGAGGTCTTCAAATGCTTGCTGTGCTTCCTTGCTCCTTTGAAATCCCTCCTCCTTAAGCAAATTAGTAAGAGTTTTATTGAGAATACCATAATGATGGATGAACTTCCTATAGTATACAGCCAGCCCTAAAAATCCTCTTAACTCCTTAACAGTAGATGGAGTAGGCCAATCTAACACAGCCTTAATCTTCTTTGAGTCAGTAGACACTTCTTTCCCTGAAATAATGTGCCCTAAATACTCAATTTCCTGCTGAGCAAATGAGCGCTTTGAAAAAGACTGATCCTTTAAAATTTGAAGGACAGTTGCCAAGTGTTTCAGTTGGTCCTGCCATGACCTACTGTACACCAGTATGTCATTAAAGAAAACCAGCACAAACCTTCTGAGATAGGGCTGAAAAATATTATTCATAGGTGCCTGAAAAGTGGCAGGAGCATTTGTGAGCCCAAAGGCCATCACAGTGAACTCATAATGGCCCTGATAAGTTTTAAATGTTGTCTTCTCTATGTCTTGAGACTGCATCTGAATTTGATGGTAGCCAACTCTTAAATCTAGCTTAGAGAAGAGTTGAGCACCATGCAGCTCATCCAACAAGTCTTAAATTATAGGTATGGAAAACCTATCCTTTATAGTAGCATCATTGAGCCTTCTATAGTCAATACAAAACCTCCAGCTGCAATCTTTCTTCTTAACCAACAAAACAGGAGAAGAGAATAGGCTAGTTCTGGACTGAATCACTGAGTTTTTTAACATTTCAGTGACCAACTTCTCTATTTCCTACTTCTGGAAGTGAGGATACCTATATGGTCTGACATTTATAGGTTGTGCATTTGGTACAAGAGTTATTGAGTGGTTATGACTCCTAAAAGGGGGCAATCATTTTGGTTCTGCAAACACCTCACCAAAGGACTCTACAACTGTTTCAAGTCTAGTTGTTGAAGAGTTTGAGTTGGCAGTAAAGCTGGTTGCTTTGACTCATGATGCTCAATGTGATAGATGTAAAATAGTGGGGTTTGAAAGTCTAGACCCTTTCTTTTTAAAATTTTATTTGTTCCCTTCCAATCACTACCTTGCTGTATGTCCTGCACCACTACTTGTTGCCCTTTTAGACTAAAGGAAATACTAGAATTATCAAAATCAAACAAGACTGGATTTAAACTCTTTAACCAGTCTACCCCTGAGATAATATCAAAACTATTTAACTTGAGAATTCTCAAATTAAAAGTATAGTCATGCCCTTGCATGCTCCATTTAACCCTGGCAATGATGATCACAAATCAACTTCCTTACATTTGCCACTGTGATAGCAATTGAGGGAATCCTAACAAGTGCTAACTTCAAATCTTTAGCCATTGTGTGATTAATGAAACTATTGGTGCTGCCAGTGTCTATCAATATCACTAGTTGTTTGTTTCTATATCTTCCAATAATCTTGATTGTCTCAGCCCTTTGACTACCCTCTATAGCATGGACTGATAGTTCTAGCTCTTCCTCCATTAACTCAGCTTCCATATCCTGTTCCTCTACTGCTAACTCTGCCTCCTCTGGGTCTATTTCTTCTTCACATGAAAGAGTAGCTTGGGTTTTATGCTTACATTGGTATCCAGGGTAATACCTATCTCCACACCTATAATATTGAGAGGAGGTGGTGGAAATGGTTTTGAAATTATACTGTTTGTATTGATAGGTTTAGTTGCATAGGTATTAGTGGTGTTGATGTAACTGGGTTGAGATTTCTGACCTAAATTCTCAGGTTTAGGAATGAAATTTGGGTTTGGTGGCTTTGGAAATTGGGAATAGTTCACTGTAGGTTTATTTTGAAATGGTGCATAGGTAGGGTTTCTGTTTTGGTAGTTCACAGGTTTAGGTTCCATGAGTTTGTTACAGAGGCTTTAAACTTTTTCCCAACACTCTCTCTTGCAGCCTAGCAACATCCACAGCCTTAGATACAAACTTAGGTTTCGACATTTTCACTACCAACTTGGTTTCTTCTCTCAGTCCTCCCATAAAACCAGATAAAAAAAATACTCCTCCCTGAGTTTTGACATAAATCTTTCTAATCTCAGCCTTAAATCTTCAAATTTATCTAAGTAATCCCTTATTGATCCAACTTGCCTTAAGTTCATAAATTTTTCAATAACATCACTCACATTAGCATCTCCAAACCTCTCACACAGTGCTTGTTTGAATTCTCTCCAAGACATCATCCTATCCCTATTCCAATTTTGAAACCATGAGTATGCTTTTTCCACAAGGTAGAGATATGCTATGGATAATCTCTGTGCCTTTGAAATCTGATAAACATTAAAGTATTTATCACATTTCTTGAGCTAAACTCTTGGTTCTTCCCCATTGAAAGTCATTAGATCAATCTTTGGACAAAAGAGTAAATTAGGGTTTCTATGACCAAGATTAGTCATTAGATCAACCTTCAATGTTTTGATCTGTCACTCTCAATTCAGGAATCTCTTCCTGATTCTGCATTGCTGCCTCACTACTACTTTCTCCCCATGCCACATAAGGATTAGGCAGAATGCCCTTGTCTCCAAATCCATTGCCCTTGTTGATTCTCATCTCAACATTTTCTTGAGTCTTTATCTCAGCAACCTATTGAGGATCGATCTTCTCTTTTCCTTTCTCCATAGTTAACTTTTTCAAGAGTTCTGTAATCTAATCAAACCTTTCATCATTCTTGTCTTTGTATTCTTGGAACTCAGCATTGGATCTCAGAGTTACTCCATGTAGTTCTCGCATCTATTCCTCTATCTCAGCTGATCTAACCCCCCTCATTTGACACCACTACTGATTTAGTCATGGTCAGAATTTAACACAGAATAATAGCCCAAACGTAGCAGCTTTGATACCATATGTTAAGCTGGTCAATTCTTAACAGTTTGTTAGATACAATTCTAGGGTTTGCAATTGAAGGAAGAAGAGAAATTGAGGAAATAGGGAGAAATAGAAGAATTAGGGTTGAGGAATAGAGGTTAATTTAAGAGAAGAAAGTATTCTATTATTGAATTCTGGAATGAAGTACAAAAACTACGGAATGAAGTACAAAAACTACCATTAACTATTTTTTACCCTTCTGTTCCAGTAGTACAGTTTGTACTACTGCTGTAACAATTCCCTAACTACCTCTAACAGCTCTTCCCTCCAAATCCTAAGCCCGGATCATATACAATTATTCCTAGATCTATTGTCATGCATCCCTTATACTAATAACAACACAACTTAGTACTACCAACACACAATTCACTACTCATCTCAGTCACTTTCCAACATCTTCACTACTGCCTTCCTTTCCCTTTCTACTTCCTTCTATAATATGTAACGGTGTGATTGCCTTGTTTTATCATCCTCCCCTTCGTTTTTTCTCTACTATTTGTGTTGACAGATTCCTCTGGTCATTTTGTCAGCATTTTGTGTGTTGATAGATTCCTCTCACCATTTTGTTGGCATTTGTCTAATATTAATTGATCCTTTGCAGCTATGGAAGTGAGGAGGCACCTGTGAATGATGTAAAAAGACTGCGATTTTTCCAGGTCATTATCTTAAACTCTGCTTTTATTGTAATATTATTGGTAATTTCTGGAGGCATTATTCTACAGTTGTTACAAGATGCTATTTTTCATCCTTGTTTACTTTTCATTTGTCAATTTGAAGTTGTGTTTTATTTGGAGAACTTCATGAGTATGAAATATTGGCAGTAATGGTTGACGTTGTCGTGGAACCTGATTTATGTTTGTATATTTTCAGCCTAAATATGTATGTGTTGATGGTGATGGGACAGTTCCTGCAGAATCAGCTAAGGTTTGCTCAACTTTACTTTTTGCAACTCTTCAAATGATATTTTCTGGAATAATGCCAAGAATAAACTTTTCCATAGTTGTAACACTTGATTTTTGTGATAATTTGTTGATGAGATAAATGGTCTTTTCAATTTTTTACTCCAGAGCGTCCGTCTCTTATGCCCTCTTTGGGAGCTGGAATAAGAAAAGAAAGGAAAGAAAAATGGGATGTGATAAGAGTTATCCGTGTTTGGAAATTTAATTAATTTAGACAAGAAAAGATATTAAGGGATAAGTTATCCCTTTAAACCTGTATTTCATTTCCCTTCAAAATTGAGGGAATAAGAGATTTCTGTTATTACTAAAAATAACTTTTAAATAATACTATTTTACCCTTAATAACTAATATCTTTTCTTATTCCTTCAATTTCCAAACAAGAAATATTTATTAATCATTTCATTTCTTTTCTTTTCCTATCCCATGGATTAAAGATTGTCTTTTCCTTTCTCATGCAAAAAAACTTCCAAAGAAAGCCTTAGTCTCAAGTTATTGGCATTTTATATTCCATTAGTGTATCAATGGCCCAAGAGTTAATTGATAGGAAATGAACTATGCAGTCTGGGAGTTATGCTTGTAGTGCTTTCCTTCCCATCCTAGCTTTACTAGCATGTGAAACCTAAAATTGAAGTTCAAAATCAAATCAGAGTTAGAATCTAGAGCAAATTGTCAAGTTTTGTTAGATGAGGCTTCTAAGACTTGAACCTAAAACCTCTAGAAAAGCCAAGCTTTGGCACCATGTTAATTTGTTATTAGTACCAAAGAAAATAAAGAAATTAAGCTTAGAAACAGGGACAGTTCATTATGATTCACAGTTCATTATGATTCCAGTGCATGATGATGGGCTTGAGGAATTAATTCATTAAAATCTAGAATTATTAAAGAGATTCATTTGAAGTAAAAAAGTACAAATTAATTTAACTGACCCAGATTTGTACAGTTTAGATTAGAGGAGTAAAAGTAAGGGGAATGGAAATGCTTTACTGCGGGTTTGTTGTGGATATTTATTAGCAAACAAAAATGTTTAGCATTTACTCATGGTACAAGAAAGTAATGGCTTGTGAAAATAATCCTACTATCAGAGAATATGGATTCGGCTGTCAATTATCTTCACTTTGAGAGTGAGCTGGGGACTGAGTATGCATACCATAGAGATATTTGTTTAAGAACAGGGAAATATTGGCATAGAGAGATATATGTTTAAGAGCAAGGAAATATTGTCATACTTGATGCATTTTTATTTTTATTTTTTTTGAGAAGATAATATGGTTTTTGGATTCAGCTAATCGAGGTATTTTTTTTTTAAAGGTTGCCTTAGTAAGGTCCTTATTTTTCAAGTATTTGAATTATTTCTAAAGAAATAACACAAAACTGATTAGAATGGAAAAAAAAAAACAGATCCATGTACCTGACCCCAACTAGCTTGGGATTAAAGCTTAATTGTATTTGTGAGATTAGGATTCCCTGTTGGTGGCCGAAGAGGATCCATGACAGTCGATAGACCATATGCCTATGTAGTTTTTATTTTTTGGTTAAACTCGAGGGTTTTTAGTTGACTTTTGCATTGGTCATATTAAATGAAGCAAATTCATTTATAAATTGTACTTCTTTTCTAAAGAAAATGGTGAATCGGTGAATGTCTATTCATGGTAGTTCAGTAGTTACAGTTTGATACTTGTCCTGCTCAGAGCAAAAATATTTTCTCTCATCTTTGAGGTTAATTCGGTAGGATATTTTGATAGATGCCTAGACTGTTTGGAGTCCTCTGCGTTTCTTTAGTTGCGATGCTCTTGGAAAATGGGATATCCCTCAGTAACAATTATTGATCAAAGCACCCTTTTGTGGAACTCAGAAAATTTTGAAAAAGCTTTTTTCTTCAGTTAGGAGTCTCTTCCTGTCATCAACCAACTTGTTTTCCATCCACCTTGTACATTATCCTATCCTGCTAGTATTAGTTTCTTTTAAGGCTAAGTTTCTATTTTTTAACTTTTGGATATTTGAGGCTCTGTCAATAGATTCTTTTGGTAAGATAAGCAAAAAAAACCCAGGTAGTGCTCGTATATACAACTTTAATATGATAATATGCCATGAAATATGTTGTCAAATCTCTGAAAAGCCTTGTTTTTCTTTTATCTACTTCCAGGCGGATGGGCTCAATGCAGAAGCTAGGGTTGGTGTTCCTGGCGAGCACCGGGGAGTTCTAAGTGACCATCATGTGTTTAGAATTCTCAAACACTGGCTTAAGGCAGGTGAACTAGATCCTTACTACAATCCGCTAAATGATTATGTGATACTGCCCACTTCTTTTGAAATTGGGATGCACGAAGAGAAGGGCTTGCAATTTACATCTCTCAAAGAGGAATGGCAGATCGTCTCAGGAGATCAAGATGGCAACAATAATATGGCTGACAGAAATCTAATAGTGAGTTCAGTATCTGTTTCTCATGCGGGAGATGGCAAGTCTTTACAGGAAGAAGCATACGCCACTGTGATTGTTCATCCTCAGAATGAGAGTAAGCAACACATTCAGCTAGACACTGTTAGTGTGTCTGTTGATGCATGAAGTTGAATTGTGCTTAAAGATCGAAAAATGGCGGCTGCAAAATTTGCTGGGTTGTTTTAGATTGGCATGTAAATCTTGTATGTATGGAGCAGCTGCTCTTGTTTGTTGTATAAAATTTGTGCACTTGTACAGGAAATTGGCTAATAAATTATTACAATTCCAAAATACTTTTTTGCCTTTATTTTACATTAATTAGATCCTTATTTAAAAAAAAAAAAATAAGCTCCATATTTTAAAACAATAAAATTATCATTTTATTATATTATTATTAATATGAATCATCAATTAATAAATAAATAAATAAATAAGTAAAATTATTATTTTTTAAAAAAAAAGAGGGATTTCCGGCATCACTTCGTTGCCCTGCGACAACTTTATCATGTCTACGTCTTGAAGTGGGGCGGGCGTCAGGGATATATTTTTATTTTTAATCGATTTGTCAAATTTTATAAAATTCATTTTAAATTTGATATGTTGTGATCCCTATATAAAATACAACTGAATATTATTTATTTTTCGCTATAGTTAAGAGTGGTATCACTGATCAAATTTTGAAAAACGATTTAGACATGTCTCCCCAATACTACCAGAACCTGTGAACCCGCTTAAATTTCAAGGATTGCTTCATCAAGGGTTTGACTAGCCCAACTGGATTCCAATTTTTGTCCTCTTATATAAGAATAAAATATTGTAATATGGCCCACTTCCTCTCTTATCACCATCAACCTCATCTCTGGCAGGCAATTCTGAAAAAAGGAACAAAGAATTTGAGTTTTCTAATTTTAGAAATAATCGAGGGAAGAGTTCCTAGAATCCCAGAGGTTATCATTCTCTATTTCTAAATTACCCATTTCTAATCTTGCTCCACCAGCTTCTTCTCTACCCCCTTGCTCCCAAACCCTCCTTATCCACCCTTCTATCCCTCAGTTTTTAAACCAAAAATCATCAATTTTTCTGTGGATTATCTACCCATAGATTGGCCTGTCTTTAATCTTAGACGAATTTTCGGATGGTTTCTTAGAGTTGTTGATGTTTTCATTCCAAAAAAACTCAACAAGCAAGGACGCTTCTATGGCTTCGTGAAAACTTTTGATGCTCATAAAATAAAAGAAATTCTGCATAAAATTCATGATTCTTGGATTGGTTCTCATAGAATATTGGTTACCCAAGCCCGATTTGATAAAAGATCTACCTCTCATTTTCCTAAAACCCAAATGCCACACCCTATGTCTGCTCCAAATCATCACTCTGGAACTTCGATTATATTCTTGGGAAAATCGGTGGAGTATTGAAGTGTGAGCCTAATGGTAAAAGACCACAAATTTCCCCAATAAATAACTTGGTTTCAATGCAGAATCCTCAGAAACTCCATGGACAAGCTGTAGTCTGGTAGGTTATGCAACCGATTTAGGGAATTTTTGGTCTATCCAAAAATTACAAATTTTATCTGTAGATCCATGGGTGGGAACCTAGTTTTACTCGCTTTCTCATCCCTTGATGAGATGAAAGCCATGTTAAAAAATGGTTCAAAGTGGTTGAAGTGTTGGTTCGATCATGTGAAGATTTGGGAATCAAGTGATATTTGTACAAAAAGATATGCTTGGGTTAGGCTCGAAGGTGTTCCATTCCATACTTGGAGCGTTAGATTCATCTCTCTTATTAGTTGTCTCTTAGGTACCTTTATCTCTCTTGACAAAGCAACTGAAGAAGCAATTGGATTTGATGCTGCTAGGTCTTGATTGCTACACCTTGTCCTGAATGAATTAGTAGGGTGGTCAAGGTAAATATTTATGGCTTTCAACATTAGAGCAGAGGAAGAGAAGGAAGAGGCATCTGATTTCACACTTCCTAGTTATAGAGTTTCAAAATCATCATATCCCGACCATTCCTCTTATTCTCATCCCTCGGTCTCAATTTCCTCAGTAAACAAGGATATTGCTTCATCTCTCCCACTAAACAAAATCTTTTCTGCACCCTTTATAATCTATAACAAAGCCAACCTGTCTCCAGTTTTTGAAAATGCTTACTGGCAGAGTACTTCTTTGAGGTCTAGGGAACATACTCCTAGTCATAGTCTCCTTACCAAGTGATGTTTCTCTCCCCCTATAAACACTAACAAAAATGACTCAGTTTTATCTCGTGATGCTGCCCTTTCACCTACATACTCCTCCTCTGTGCATTCTATACACCCTTCTCCTTCGAACCTTGAGCCCCCCTCCCCACTTGCATATGAACCCTCTAGTCCTTCCTTATCTCAATCTAACACAAATGACCTTTCTTCCCCCTCTCTTGAACCTTCCGACCATTTTCACCTTGTTGGCAACAGTGGAAAACTCAAGCATAGGAATCTTAATATGAAAGGGAAAAGAAACAAAAAAATTAGGTGTATTTGTGTCTTTCCTCACCATGCAAATTTTCTGACTAGCCTCCCTTCAAAATATAGAAGAAAGAAAAGTAAGAAGGTGAAATCATTTGCTGATGTTATCTTATCTGACAAATGTGTTTGTTCCTCATGCACAACCTCTGATATAGTTGCAGATGCTTCCATTTCTGACAATGACATTCTCAATAGAAATGAGCAGCTTATGCTCAAATGAAAAATTAGCAAATTCAAATATAGATACAACCATAGAATTATGGGAAGTTGGGAGTCAAGTATGGTTTAAGTTTTAAAGGAAACAAAGACTTGATGATTGAACAGCTCCGAGATCTTGAAGTAGAGGATGAACTCAATTGGAAAAATCATGTTTCCAATTCTGAAATCATGAACAAAGATAAATAACTCCTCTCTCTTTCCTTCTCTTCCCTTCTTTCTCCAGCAGCCTCTTCTCTTTTTTATTGTGCTTAGTTGGATGTGAAGGGTCTTGGAGCAAAATCAATTCAGAAAGCAGTAGCTCAATGGATTAAAACCGAAAAAGTCCATTATTATTATTCAAGAATAATATTTTTAGCAGCTCTATTCTAATAAGCTTGGTAATCTGGGATCATTCGAATTTTAATGGTATTCTACTCCCTTCAAAGGTGCTTGGTGGTTTAAATCTCTCATGGGATTCAGATTTTTTGTAGGATTATGGGTACACTTTAGATATGGATAGTTTTACAATTGAGATTTGATCCAGGTTGTCTCTTGTTTGAAGACTATTTTCCAAAGATAAATTTATACATTCTGATATATTTTCCATTTAAAATGTTTTAACTCATGGTTTGTCAGTTTGGAGGTGATCCCTTAGGTAAAGCCACCTGCTAGCTTTTGTCTTTTTTTTTTTTGACAGTTATTTTGTGTTACTGTTATCTGCTCACACTTGGTTTTGGCTTATGTAAATCATATCTATACAATTTAATACTATACACATCAATCACAAGGCATACACTCGCATAAATACTATTCATTTTGATACTATGTTATTCATTCTTCTACTTTCTGTAATTACCATAATCATTTACATTTATACTCTAAAATATCCATACATACATGTTCATAAGCTAACTATACCATACATAATCCATGGAGCAGTTAGGATATGAACATATGAAATAATACAGTGTTAAATAATTACACTGATATAAAAACTGCAGAATTTACAGAGAGTAAAAATACTGGGATATCTGCCTCCTACTCTGTATCTGGAGAGGGGAAAACGGTGAGAGAGTGAGTATATATGATATTCAGTGAATTTAATATGCATCAATTAATAAATAGATAATGAAATATCAATAAAACAATAGACAAATGAGATAAATAAATCAATCTGCTCAAATTATCTGGTTACAAAATCAAGTACATAATATGACTGTAAGTCAATACTCATATCAAGGAAGATATATCATATAGATAAGACATATATAGAATCATGAAACACATAGAATATGTATGAAACACATAATCAATTCCATATTAATAAACATAAGACGGATCAGGTTTTATGACTAAGACTGATAACCCTTCCCAGCTAGGGCATAATAACAATATATTGTGCACAATGCCGATAGTATGTGCTCGCTATCATGTCGAGACGGCAACTCTGTCAAATCACATCAGAATCAATAAAAACAAGAAACACATCAATAGATATAATTTTCACAATAATGACATCACCAAGTATCAATAACTCATCATCAATCAATTTAATGAGCAATAGAATTAATGGAATAACGATAACAATTGATTATACGATGATCGAAAGTTTAGCAACCAAGAATGGAACAAAATATAAGTTGGTCATTTATGAACAAAAAGTTGATGCAATTGGCATGCCATTGTCACTGACGATGATGACATTCAAATTGTTGGCCTATGAATTTTTGAGCTAGGCATTTTGTCGAACACATTGTGTGCAACAATGGATTGACAAATTGGCAAGGTTTTGGTGCAACATTGACATTGTCCCAAATATCAATAACAATACACATTATAGGCATTATAAACACAACAATAAACAACACAAAATGGATCAAATTGGCTTAGGAAAAACAAGGCAAAATGACATAATGTGGTTCGACCAAATTTTGCATATGAATTCCAAACTTTAATTTAACACTTTAGACATGTTATTTGATGCATAAAAGACTCACCTAACACTCCAAATTAACTAACAAAATTAGTTTGCCACCAATTCCTTCAATTTCATCAAAGTAGGCAAAATGTATAATTTTCTTCAATTGAATTTTCTACAACAATTCAACCATAAAATACTCATCAATTAACTTCCAATTAACTTATTCTACACTCAATTTACATATACTAATCTAATTTCAACAAATCATCTCATATAACTTAGGTTTAGGGTTTGAAAATTAGGGAAAAATGTTATATGCATTAATTGATGCAATTAAACACATTACCCAATCTAACTAACATCTAATAACTCTAAATCAATTATAAAATCAAACAAAGCAACAATTTACCTCAAATTGATGTTTTGGCCGAATTCTCCAAGTACATTGTTCTTGAAAATTTCTTGATTTTCAAGGTTGCAAATGGATGGAGGATAGAATATATGAATTTTGTTTCAAGTTTCTATGGATTTTCCTTAACAAAATTGAAGAAAAATCAATGGAAATGGAAGGAGCAACTTTCGGACAAGGAAGGGAAGAAATGGCCAAAAATATTTCTAAGTGTGGCTTATATAGTAAGTCACAAATGACAAATTTCACTTTTGTCCTTAAACTTTCCTTAAATTGTGTTTTTGCCACATTTTTTTCTATAATTTATTCTAACAATTACGTCGGGATTTAGATTTCAAAGTGAATATTCAAATATCTTATTTTTATTAATACTTCATAACAAAAATAGTTTCAGAGCCGTTCTGAAACTCATACAATCCAAATTTTAATATACCCCTAAAGTTCCATTTATTTATGGTTTTGCCATTGCTTACTTTTTCAGTGTTCCTAAATATTTTTCACCTCTATCTTTTTACTGTATTTACACATGTATATACATAATCATTTTTCCTCTAGTCAGAATAAAAAATTCATCTGTCGACCGGACTGCTATTTTTGCGGCAGCAATATTGACACCGATAATTTCCAGAAAAATTTTTCGTTTTCGCTCTAATTGAGTTTTTAAAATTATCTTTAGTTATTTCGATAATTTCAAACTACATATTGAAAACTTTAATCATAAAAACACGGTAAGCTTTTCTAGGGTATTACAAATATCAATGGAATAGATGATTTAAAGCTTCTCTAATGTTGTTGTATCTTTAAATTATCAACTATTTATAGTTTTCAACCATTTGTAATGAATTATGACCGGTTTAGGTGCATATAATGCAAATCAGACTTTGAAATTTGCTTCCAATGACTAAAAATTATATCAGCTCCGTCTGATGTGACAACCCAACCACCTATAATGAGTGTTATTCTGTTGTAATGGTCATTCCATGTATAAATATATCGGGTGTGAAGAATTGTAACGACTGAACACCTTGCTTACTATATCTTCTTTCCAAATATAGTCCATTTCTTGTAGCGGCTATTACGAGACAGTAACGGGCGTTCCCAAATTATAAAGAGCGTTACAATTTGTAACAAACTTGAAAATTACTTATGTGTCTCTGATGCATTCTTAGCATTTTTTTTGTAACGAATGTTATCATTCCATAACGGACATTCCTTACCAGTAATGGGCGTTACAGTTTGTAATGAGCTTTAAAAATGCTTCTGTGTCTCTGATGCATTATGAGCATTTTAACCCTAATGGTCATTACGATTATGTAACGAGTGTTCTCACCGATTCTTGCAATAGACAACTTCAAGTAGACACAAACATTTGCACACATATTCTTTAAGGTACAAAGAGTTAGAATAAATAGTACAAGAGTTAGTATAAATCATTGTTGTACTTAAAATAATCAAAGATATATAACCAAGTTTACTTGAATATCAACATGTACAATTAATTAAGAGTTTTATAAACCATCATCAAAATCATCAAAGGGTCAACAATCTCCCATTTTTGCTGATGACAAAACTTTTTGGATTAATTCACATTAGTATAAAATTAATTAAGGTACAAGAATCTCCCCAATACTTCTTTGACATTCAATCTTAAAATCAATAAGTCTATACCAAACATGTGATTGCAATAATTCAATCTAAAAATGTCAAATATTCATCAATCATCAACATTCATTTCAACAACCATTCATTCATCATTTATACATACATCATCCATTCAAATAGTATCATCCATTAAAAAAATATCAATCATTCAAATAACCATTCATATATCATTCTCCCCCTTTTTGTCATCCAAAAAAAAAAAAAAGAGATTAGAAGGAGCAAACTCCCTCTAAAATATAGTTCTAAGAAACAAAATATCATTCAAATAGCCATTAACATCCATATATATATATATATATATAGCGCAAGCATCCTTAATATAAACAAGCTATCAATTTAAATATAAAAATAGCAAAAATAACCTACTATTGTTTAAGCATGCTTTAGCAAAATATCTAAAATGTACCAATCGAAATAAAAGAAGCATGCATAATAGAATGACCTATAAATAATAATAAAGCTCATAAGATGAAATTGTTCAGGTTGAAGGTCCAAAAGGTGGAAGAGAAGGAGGAGGAGTGATATCTGAAGAGTTAAAACCCAAGGTCATGTCTTTGAGAAGAGTATTCAAAGACTCCTTTAAATCTGAATGGGGGTTCTCAAGGGCAGTGAGACGATGGTTCACCTTACCAACTTCTTTGACTACAACATTTTCCAATTTATCCAATCAATAGTTTATCTTTTTCAGTTCTTCTAGAATTTGTGTTTGAATAAAATCTGCAGGGAGAGGAGCTTGGGAGCTAGATGCTGGCAGAATAGATGAGGCATAAGTCTTCTTGCATTTTCTTGACGGGGAACATCACTAAACATTTCATCCACACTATCTACTGAGTTAGAATCATCATCACTCTGTATTAGAACAAATGATTCTCTAACTTTCTTAGCTATTCACATATCTCTGAATGTTGATATGTCTAGAAAGTCTTTTGGAGTGATTCCAATTTTGTACTCTGGATTGTGAGGTACATTAAAATGACTAGCAATTTGAGTTACACACATACCTAAGAGTAGCTTCTCTTTGATTTTTAAACTCATATATTTAAAAGCATCAACAAGCCAACGTGCACAAACAAAATCTTCTTGTTTAACCAAGTAGTAGATGTCAAAGAATTCTTTACGTTGCTATCTCCTTTAGCAAAAATAGAATAAGTGAGGAATCGATGAAATACCTGGAGAGAAACATCATAGATATTTGTTGCTTTTGCAAACTTTGGATCATATTTTGGAATGCCTGTCAATTCCTCTAAAAAAGGAGATGGATCCCAGCTCTCAGGAATAACATAATGTCCATTGGGTTTGATTTTAAAGATAGGTCCCAATTTTACTGTCTTGAGAGACCTTATTGTTTTACCCAACACGAAAGTTATTTCTCCAGTGGGAGATACTCTGAGAGTAGTGAAAAACTCATAGACAAAGTCCAGGTGAAGACTAAAGTCTAAATAAGCAAAGCATTCACTACTGAAAAAGTCAACACAGTTTTCACAACCCTATCATAAAGACCAAGTATTCTTAAAGCAGTAAAGTCAAGTGGTCACTCACCGATAGGATTACCTCTTTTTCGAAGTGCCAAGAATTTCTCTTCTAGATTGACTGAGGAGAAGGAAAGTCCATAAGTGTGCTTCACAGGCTCTTCTCTAGACTGAGAAGTTGAACCAATGTTGATACCTTGCCCTGAGCTCCTAGCTCTTCCAATATTCTTCATTTTGGGCATTATTCTTAAACAAAGTAGATGAGGTTTGATGAAAGAATGATGAATAATAAGTATATAAATGATAAATGGAATATAGAGAGGTCAAAAATGGAGAGAAAATATGAGAGGGAAATATTATAATTTGAAAAGATGTGACGGTTTAGTTTTGAAAATGATGTGGGTATTTATAATCCCACATTGTAACGAGCGTTAAATTATGTAACAGACTTTACATCTAAGGCAGTTAGGGGTGTTACAAAGTGTAAGTAATGCCTTGAGAAATAGGCTACTATTTGAATTAGGTAATAGGCATTATGAAGGTGTTAGGGGATTTACTCCAGTTTTGAATTGTTTTGAACATAAGACTTTGGAATATTGAGCTTTAATCATTCATAACTCAAATGCATGTTCGTATTATTTCATAATGGCAATATATTGATGTAAATTGAGGTTAAAACATTATGAACGTAAGCAACATCCAACATTTTGGTCTCAATTATCACAAAATGCATAAATCATTCAAACAAATCACATAAATTGCACAATATATCAATATAAATCATCAAGTCATGCTAAGCAATAATTTTTACAATGGAAATTTGCAGAGATTATACCTGAGAGGTATCAATCATACCTAGTTTCCCTTCGAATGAAGTAGAATGCCTCTTTTTCCAATGGTTTGGTAAAGATATATGCTAATTGTTGTGTAGTCTCCACAAACACATTTTAATATGAGCTTTGCAAATATGATATCGAAGAAAATGATATCTTATATCTATATGATTAGTGCATGAGTGATGAACAAGATTTTTAGAAAGAATAATAGCACTTATATTGTCACATTTTATGGGAATGCAATTGAAAACATGTCCAAAATCTTCAAGCTTTATTCTCATCCATAGAAGTTGAGTGCAATAACTAGCTGCTACTATATATTCAACTTCAGTGGTTGATAACGCAACTGTATTTTGCTTTTTACAAAACTATGATACTAGCATATTTCCTAAAAATTGACAAGTGCCACTAGTGCTTTTTTTTTTTTTTTTTTTTTTTTTTTTTTTTTTTAAATAAAAAAATTGAAAACAAAAAAAAACGAAAAAATTTAAGTCTATGCAAGGTGAATGTGAGATGAGTATGATGGGAGAGCTTAATTTCTTCTTGGAATTTTAAATTAAGCAATTAGAACATGGAACTTTGAGCAATCAATCCAAATACACAAAGGATTTACTAAAGAGA